>JAOPJJ010000029.1:14763492-14776548 GCA_027122795.1 Enchelyopus cimbrius
CCAAGTTGGGCATTTCCTCGTCAGTTTGGAATGGAACAGGATGCCAAACCACCCGGTTCCACTCAGACACAAACAACACTTTGCAAATATCCCCCCCTCGCCCTGTAAACACTGCTGACAGTCTATGAGGCAATGCTTCAACTATAGTCTTTTGTCCTTCCCTTCTTTACTCACCCACAGAGCCATATGTCTATGATAAGTCTATAATGACGGATATGGTTCCGGGACTTCCTGCCTCTACCCCTCTTGAGGCCTGCTGTCCCTGGGTTTGCATTATGAACTGCGTTAATAATGAGTCATGGGGCTGTGTGATTTGAGCGCACGTTGTCCCAACACGTTTGTTCGCCAAATTATGGTCGGGGATTTTAAAAGGACGTTTTTCTGTTCTCCATTGGATCGCCCTATGTTAAACAAGCCTTGATTGAGACAGTCTGTATGACATCAGTATGATTGGGCTCACAAGCTCATCTGTGGATCACAACATCCAACTAAAAATATCTCAAACGTAGTGTTGGTTGTGGAGCCGCTGCCCTACAGAATGAGATGGGGTTAGGGTCAGCGGGACTCAGAAGGCCCTCACCTCTGGGTCCATCTCCTCCAGAGCAGTCTCCAGCTGCTTCAGCTCCTCGGCAGACAGTTTGTCGAGGATCTCATCCTCGTCCAGGTCCTTGTACTTGCCCAGGTCCTTCTTGTACAACGCCATGGCTGTGTGGACGGCGGGCTACGCTCTCCTGACGGAACAACGGAACGGAACAGCTCCTCAAGGCTCGGCGCTGGGCAGGGTGCGGAGCGGGAACCTGGAGCGGGCAGACAGACGGCGGAGTGAGGAGACCCACGAGGAAAACATCAGCTCACCGGAGGGAGGAGGTTCCGCGGGATGATTGGTTGGAGCATAACAGGCTAATTCAATTGTAGTTTAACATTGTTGTTTTCGGTTGCGACCAAGGCAGAGGAAAACCAACACAGGGTTTGATTATAGCTTGCCTTTGCAGCGCGAGAAGGTGCACAGCACACACACAACTGCAAGAGGCTGAGAGCAGGAGCATTCTCACGCTGGTCACCCTAAAACGATGATATCTGTGTGCATATGCATATAAATGTTTACCTTAGTTAACCTTGCATTTAGGGAGGGGGATAATTGATCAACTCATCGAAGACTGCAATATAATTGCAGATAAGTCGGTAAAGTTTAACCTAAGTGCTAGGACACACAGACACCCACACCCACACACACACACACATACTCACACTCTCTCTCTCTTTGGGTGTCGTCCAATTGAGTTCTCGCACATTAATAGACTACTGCAGTACAGAGTGCAGTAGCTGGTAGCCTGGTACTATCCAGCCTTCCCTGCAAGCGGTACAGCCATATCTAGGTCTCTTATGAGCCGTTACCGTACCCAGCCACAGTACACAGCCCTCTCCTCTCCCTGACAGCCGCATGACAGTGTCATGTGGGGTCATTCGTTCACCACAACGCGCCAGTATTGATGGTTACTGCTGCATGGTGGCATGACGACCATGGCTCGGTCATCAGTGCCGTCTGGGCACCGGCCGACTCAAATGTCAGCGCTGATCTAATGATCAAAGCAAATGATGGTGAATGCTCTGCTGAAACCAATACGAGTATTCCTCCTGGAGGTCTCTGTGCGCAGCGCACTGCAAGAAACAGGATCCTCTGGGAGGGTGCAGCTCAGCGAGGGATAAAACACATTCACAAGCTAGGTGCCCTTTATCAGCGAAATGTGATTTAGCTAAAACTACTCCCTATTAGGCGGTCATGAATGCCCAGTAAAATAATGCATACAAAATGTTTCTTTTGTATGGATGCCATTGAAACTGCAAGGACATGCCCGGGCCATTAATTAATAATTAGATTATAGACTTTCAAATCAAGATTTCCCGGCAAGGGGAGGGGCTTGTGTTTGTGGGAGGGGCTTGTGTTAATGGGGATGGTGGGAAGTTCATGGGTAATGGAAAGTTATGGGTGTTGGGTGTTTAAGGTCATATTGATGGACATTAGACAACCAAGAAAACAAAAGCCTAAGACGGCAACAGGATACATTAGTCAGGTCTGATTGATCCAACAGTCAAACCATCTTCTGAGAGAAAACCACTTGGAACTTCTTTCATCTCATACCGATGGCCAAAAGGCCAATAAGGAGATTAAAAGTAAAATACAGACACAAAGTTAAGTGAGTAAAACACCAACACAAGGACAAAGTCGGCAACACAATCCCTTCCTCTCGTAATCCTCTCTGGACCACCAAAGAGGATTAACAGAAAGGCTTGCCAGAAATATTAAATATAAATTACTTTCTCCCTCTCCGCTCTTACCTTGTGCTTAGCTGAACCATACTAGACCTATAGCTAAAAATAATGAATACCATCACACTGCACTAGCTCCATCTTCATGTACTCCCCACTTAAGAATATATTGTGGCTACACAGTCACATCCAGTTATAACGGACTAACCCTAAACATCTCCCTTGTAGCAGTAATTACTGTTGCGTTTTCCAAATCCTGTTATTATACAGCTGTGCTACTTGGACGACATTGCAGGCTGCGGTACGAGCACGAAACACTGCCATTACTTCAGAACAGGAATCTATTTAAAGTGACCCAGCATGGTCGCCCATTGGGACAACGTTTCTCCTTCCCTCCTAGTCTCCCGCCCCTCTATGCTCACTTGGCTGCTGTGGCTCAGACGACCCATCACCTTGACAGTTTTAAGGCGGACGACGCTCTGTCTCACAGGGCTGCGGTATTCCACCGTGCCAGATCAGGTGTTCAGCCTCCCACGCCCACCGAGGCCTGGCCTACGGCGGGGGGTGGAAATAACGCTGAGTCAGGGCACAAGGCAGGGTGCTGGCATTTGTCATTGTGAACATGTATCACTTCTCTACCCCCCCTTACTAATCTATGAATAATACACGAGGTGGCTTGGCTAGACAGACAGACTGATTTTTATTTGTTGTGTTACAGTTGAAAAACACGTAACCGTAGTCACACCGCAACAGTGATTAGGAATATGAAGTATGTTGAGTTATGTTTCATTTTGATTGATAATGCAGCAATGTTTTCGGTGGGACTTTTATACAATCATTTGCATACTTTATACTTCCCTGGCGGTCATCAGGAAATAATTTTGGAGGCTTGTTCTCAGTAGTCTCATCTCCCCTGCTCTCTATACCCCTCATCTCTTCTATTCTCTTAAGAGGAGGCTGGGGAAAGACTTGCAGGCCGGAGGGAGAGTTAAAACAGATGGAAGAAGGGAGTGGAAAGCATCAACACTCCAAGTGGGAGATGCAGCTATGCAGTGCACAAACAAGACTAATGAAACACAAAACAACAACGCTAGCCATATGTAATGTGCAACACAAATACACCTAAACCCCCTTCAAGATAAACACACCCATTTAAGTCAATAATGCATGTACATTTTGGAATAAAAGGGTACAAGCCATTGTTAAGTGACTTGGCCAACACACAATGAAATGTCTAGCAGGGATATTTGTAACACACATGTAAATATCTGTTTAATAATCACAATTTAAACTTTCTTATGCAATGTCATTGACTACTCTCCCTACTTGCATGAGGCAGTGAGGGAGGAGGGAGTGGCCGGATGAGGGAAGACACGGAGCTGCAGTGTTTTCTCAAACAAACAAACCTGATCCATACTCTTCCATTTCCGTTTTCTGCCTCCTCAAACCCCTTTCTTAGATAACCCCGTCTAAGATATTAATAATGGGGTTGCAACACTCGGTCGCGGTTGGTACGGCCATCGCACCTTCCTGTACTACTAACTGAAAAAACAACTGCCGCAAGGCAGTCATTGTCAGCAACATTGGTTGTTACATGAGCACAAACACATCAACATAGGCCAGTGGAACCTGTTGATTAGGGACACTTCACCAGCAATGCATCGGTTGACTCTAAAACAGAGATCTCTGCACAGATGCCAAGTATGCAATGACATGGACAATATCATGGATGGCGAAAATAGTATGCACTTCAAGAGTAGGATAGGCTACCTGTCAGTTAGCCACAGGGCAAATTCCCATACAGATTGTCCAGATTCTATTCGTTGAACCATTGACCACACCCTTATTGCCCACGGCTATATAAACTATCCTTGTGAAGGTGAAGATTTCAGCACACTTGGTAATTCATACGAAACTAGTTGATTCACTGGAATGACTCATTAGTCAAGCATGTGCAGTGTCCAAGTTAGTTTCCAACAGAATACCGCAGAATCCCTGTAAGAGTGGACCCTGAGTCGCAATTCAACATGCTTCATCCAAATCCCAAATGAAAATGCAAGAATAGTAAGGATGTGGTCTGAACGATGACTAGTTCGACTGATCGTGTCGATGCACTCCCTATAATGAGTATCTTTCAGAATGTGGATAACCCTCAATACATCTGCGAGAACACCTTCAAAAAACAAACATACATGTTGGGGTGGAGACGCAATCACACGCACGCACACGCACGGAATTGGGGGAAAATAAGTATTGTCTTCCTAGTCTGACATTCGAGAAATGACATAATACAGTAAAGGGAAACTAACGTTACTCGCGTTCATTTGAACCATAGACCCGCACAGACATGTCAGCATTAAGCCAACCTTAACACACGTTACACCTTTAACACACTCCCGTGAGGACACATCCTAGCTGGATTTGGCAAGAGGCTTTATCTTCCGTCCGGTAGAGGAGATTCATACGCTAAATCGTCCCATCGAGTGATGCAAAAGGCACGGGTGTGGTGTAAATGAAGTATATAGGCGCCCCGGCGTACCAGAGACTCAGATTGAGGTTATCGTTAGCAGTTTAGCTCAACCAACTAGCTAGAAAGCGCAAGTGTCTGCAAGTGACAGCTTGCTAGTTTATTGCCAAAGTAGTGTGACGTAAATTACAAAGGAAAATGAAATAAAAACAAAGAAAAAAAACAAGATAGTTTAATTGCTTACCTATAGCTAATTGGAGCCGACAAATAGTGCCAAATAATCCAAATCTCACCAATGAATGCCTACTTTCTCACTCGTACCAAGGGCGGTAACACAGGAAGACAGAACCGCTGTCTTCGTTGAGTGGCGGCCAATGTAACCAATCGTTCGATAGTAAAACTAGTCCCACCTCTTTCTGTTGAATGACCAATCCGCTGATAGGTACTGGGAGGGGCTTGTGGCCGTTAACGCCACGACCTTACGTCCTGGCCAGTCGGCCCACATAAACACCGGTACACCTCTCAAGCAATAGACTACATAACTTTGATTTATTGGATTCTAACAATTACCCAATTCCAACAATAATGACACTATTTGTGATGTTTTTAAGTTATTGGGAAGATTATGGTTACGTAAGGGTGACAGTTAGTACAAAACAACATATTTAGATTTATTAGTCACATATCCCGATCAAATTCACCATATCTTTCGATAATCATGATACGAATGAGGAATTTGATATGAGGGGAATGAATTTGTGGAAATCAATTTCTATGCTGAAAGCATACACTTTTGATGGTATACTCCTTTCTTTCTCATTCTTATCTGTTTTGTAAATGCGTCTATGAATAGATTATATTCGATTTGATGTGTTAAACATTGTAAGCAAATGTAAAATATTTGGAAATTTGGCAGATATTACTTTGAATTGTGTCGCCTCCCTGTGGTAAGAACAGATAATTACACAGATGCCTGAATCCGGAAGCAAAACTCGTAATCAGTGTTTCACTTCCTGTAGGTCACGATTCTTTGCATTTGGGAGAAATGGCGGATATGGACGAATTGTTCGGGAGTGATGGAGATAGTGACAATGAACAACGAGGTAGCACGTTGTTATAAAATCAATTCACGCATTTGAAACTATACTTACCACATCAGATTCATTTCCTAAATACACCAGCTAACATCTGCTCTGCACCGACATCTTTGTATCCCTGTGCGCTATGGTTGTCTAAATGGTGGCATATCATGCTCTAAACTGTGACTCCTGCGTCTTTCAGAGTCTGTGTCGGGATCCGGGTCGGACTCTGATAACGAAAGACCTCGCTCCGCTAGCAACGCCTCTGGTAGCGGGAGCGACAGCGACAGGGGACGGCCAGATGACGACGAAGGAGGGAAGGCCACCATGAACCAGGTGAGAAACGTGCACTTGTTGTGGTTCCGTTCTGCACAGTCCCTAATTGTTTTTAAATCCCTTTTAAAAACCCACCTCTTTTCAATCGCCTTTGGCTAGCTTCTCCTCTGATGCAATCAGTGGAACTAACTAGTCTTCTGCCATGGTAGGAGCTATTTGGAGATGACAGCGAAGACGAGAGACCCAGCCAGCACAGTGGTAGTGGGAACGCATCGGAACACTCGGGGAACCGTTCGGACGCCTCAATGCATTCCGAGCAGGAGGACAACGAGCATTCTGACGCTGAGAGGCACAGCGGCTCGGACCTCGGTCGCCGGGACGAAGATGATGATGACGAAGATGCAGTGCATCGCTCAGACGCTGGAAGTCCGCCTGGAAGTCCTGCCGGAAGCCCCCAAGGGAGTCCTGCCGGAAGTCCTGTTGGAAGTCCAGCTGGTAGCCCCCCTGGAAGTCCTGCTGGTAGCGCAGTGTCCGGGGCAGGGAGTGCCCATTCAGGGTCTCCCCGTTCAGTGACTCCCCACTCAGGGAGTCCACGTTCAGGAAGGGGCAGTGCCCACTCTGACAGGAGGTAGGTCCGAATGCTGCCATAGTCTTGATTTACTTCAGGGAAATGTGTGTGTTTTTGGGTTATCAGGCGTTATTTGATTAATAAACAATGAACAATTATGACTAATCACAAATGTTCTAATGCTTAACACAATTTTTAAATCTCTTAGCATTCACAGTGATCCCGGAACGCCCCAATCAGGGCCAGGCACTCCTCACTCTGTCGAAGGTTCTGGCAGGGAGAACCAATCGGATGATGAGAAATGGGAAGGTGGGGCAAAAAGTGATCAATCAGACGACGAGGAAGAGAAACGTCATCATTCTGACGAAGAACGGGAGAACTCTGATGATGAGGGACCCAGGCACAGGAAAGCGGGTACGGTCATGCACAATGCGGTTCTGATATGTTTTCAATCTAGTGCTGCTTGTACCGTTTTACTGTAACAGAGCTAGCTTCTATATCATACATATTTATGCATATATTATATATATGCATTTTCTGATTTGTTCCCATAGTGTCTGCAAAGGGCAGTGATAGTGAAGATGACTTCCTCAGACAGAAAGCCAAGAAAAAGCCGGCCTCCGATTCAGATTCGGACAGCGACGTTGGGGCGAGAAAAAGTAAAAACGAATATATCATCAAACCACTCAATCCTCTATGAACTGATTGTTGCTGCAATGAATCATTTCTTGTCAAATCGTCAATATGTTACACAATGTTAACGGGTGTTATTCTCCGTTCTTCCCTAGCTAAGAAGCCGGCAGCAGACGACCTGTTCGGAGAGGCCGACGACATCTCTTCAGACAGCGATGCCGAAAAGCCCCCGACTCCAGGCCAGCCCATGGTACCGGGACCCTTCTCCAACCCCCCTCTACTGGAGCCTTGTTCTCCCACTACCCTGTCCTCTGTGATTCCGGTTGACACCAGAGGGCCGGTTCCTCAAGGGAACACCGTTTTAAGACGTGGTTCTCCTCTGTGTGTTCCAGGACAACGATGACGGGATGGAGGGCGACCGCCCGGAGGAAGAGACGGTCCCGGAGACCCGCATCGAGGTGGAGATCCCCAAAGTCAGCACGGACTTGGGCTCGGACCTCTACTTCGTCAAGCTGCCCAACTTCCTGTCTGTGGAGCCCAGGTCAGCGTCGAGCTCAACGGCAAACGGAGTTGAACACCTTTTAATTTGTAGTAGGCAGAACAAAAACGTACAGGAAGTGTGTCACGGTATCACCCCTATTGTACTTCCTGTCGCAGACCCTTCGATCCGCAGTACTATGAGGACGAGTTTGAGGACGAGGAGATGTTGGATGAAGAGGGGCGTACCAGGCTCAAGCTTAAGGTAGGTTGATACCTTAAGGAAAGGACATGTTGATTTAGTTTTAGGAACCCAGTTAGTAGTATTCTGTCAACTCTTACTAGCGGTGCAACAAACTGATCTGCACGGCCTCGCTCTCCACAGGTGGAGAACACCATACGATGGAGGGTGAAGCGGGACGAGGAGGGCAACGAGGTCAGGGAGAGCAACGCTCGCATCGTCAAATGGTCTGACGGAAGGTGTGTGTGTGTGTTTATGTGTGTTTTGTGCTGCTTAATGGTGCAGGGAGTCCCATTGGAACACGTCTGTTGTACTTCAAGCAGGGTTTGTGTTTGACTCTCCGCTCTTGTATTCCGCAGCATGTCCCTGCATCTTGGCAACGAGGTGTTTGACGTCTACAAAGCTCCTCTCCAGGGAGACCACAACCATCTGTTCATCCGGCAGGGCACCGGGCTGCAGGGCCAGGCCGTGTTCAAGACCAAGCTCACGTTCAGGTGACTCATGCACAACAGGCCTGCCGTGCCGGGAGCCTGCCTTGCGTGTGGTCTCACGAAGCACTGTGTGCAATTTATAAAAACACACCCCACATAAATCTGGCGCTAACGAAAAATGCTTCTCAATGAAATCGCCTTCCCTAGTTTTGAGATCTGTTTTTTTATTCCCCCCTCTCTCTCTCTCTCTCCCTCCATCCATGTACTTTCAGGCCTCACTCCACAGACAGCGCCACCCACAGGAAGATGACCCTGTCTCTCGCTGACCGCTGCTCCAAGACCCAGAAGATCAGGATCCTGCCCATGGCGGGCCGCGACCCAGAGTCCCAGCGCAACGAGATGATCAAGGTAGGGCAGGGCAGCCACAACTCTCCCTACAACCCAGGCCACTAGAGGCCGCTAGCGGGCAAACACACGCAGCAGTGCAGGTTTCACAAAGTGGCCGGCCGTGCTCACTGCTCACTCACGTCTCGTCCCACGCGGCGCAGAAAGAGGAGGAGCGTCTGCGCGCCTCCATCCGCAGGGAGTCCCAGCAGCGCCGCATGCGCGAGAAGCAGCACCAGAGGGGGCTGAGCAGCAGCTACCTGGAGCCCGACCGCTACGACGAGGATGAGGACGGCGAGGAAGCCGTCAGCCTGGCCGCCATCAAGAGCAAGTACAAGGGCGGCGGAGGCCTGCGAGGTGAGTCCGGTGTATGGTTTCGACCCCGCGTAGGGTTCTGCCTCTCTCATCCCCTCGGGACTCATTCGATCGAACCCCTCTCTCCTCTCCTCTCCCGGGCGCGCAGAGGAGCGAGCGAGGATCTACTCGTCCGACAGCGACGAAGGCTCGGACGATGACAAGGCCCAGAGGCTGATGAAGGCCAAGAAACTGGACAGCGACGAGGTGCGTGTTCAGGAGTTCATGCCTTTTGTTTCTTTGTTGAGCTTCTGCAAAGTCAATGGCCAGACTAATGGATGTCAGACCGACTAAATGAAGGAGTTTGCTTACATGCTATACTTGATGTTTCAGGAGGGCGAGGCCTCGGGGAAGAGGAAGGCGGACGATGAGGATGATGAAGAGGAGGAGACCCCCACAAAGAAGGCCAAGAAATACGTCATCAGCGATGAAGAGGACGACGAGGATGACGACGAATAAGCTGTAATTTTTTAAGCGTTCCACTGTTTTGGCAGTGATCCTTCCCTGTGGCACGAACTGCCACATTTTGTATTATACATTTATTTTCTAACTGTGTGTGTGCACGTGTGTGCACACATGCATTCAAGTGTGAATGCGTGTCTGCTGTACATTGTTCTGTACTGTTGCGATCCGGTTAATAAATTGGTGAACCAAACTCTGCCCCGGTTCCACTTTGTTTTTCAAATGTTTTCCTTAGTGATGCAAATCTGAGCACACTACAATGCCCAGCAGGGGGCAGAAATGTGCCATATCAGCACTTGAGCCTGTCTTTCTTCAATACAAGCTATCCTTCAGAACGGACTATAAATACATATTAGGCTTTGGGCTGTGATTGACCACTATGGTAAAAATACATGCAGCAGTTTGGGGCGACTTGAAAATTCTTAATTGTGAACTGACCACCTGACTGAGAAACCTAGAAAGCCGTTAGGTACAAGCTGTTTTGCATTGTAACCAGTATAAAGTACCATACTTTTTCAACAACCACTTTTAAGACAATAATACATAGGCCTACACATATAAATAAAATAAAGGTGTTCATGCAAATAATAGGCTTGTTTGTTAAACATTGAGGGTGTATTCCTGATGATCATGAAACCTCAATCTTCCTCACTATACCACAGTAAATATCCTCTTCCTCTCTGGCGTAACACACGAGTTGTACTGAGCAGTACTGAGCTTGAGGACCTCTCGCTCGCCGGCGTCCGTGCTCCTCTTTGCATCATGCGTTATGTTTAGCTTTGGCTGCAGGCACAGGCTTGCAGTGACCTAGAGAGCCATCCTCCTACCAAAGCACTAGTGGTTGAGGCTGCCTGCGCGCATCAGCCCAGCACACACTGAAACCCTGCTTGCTGCAGGGGGTCTCTGCTGTGAGACTGCACTCTAATGGGCTGCACTATACAGTTAGCCAGCAGTCCCTCGTCTCCTGGAACAACTCCTAACAACACAGAAACTTTGATTCTTATTCCTACTCAGCTCAGCCGGCTGTGCATGTCTGTCTTCTGCAGGCCCTATTTATGCTTTGCATTAAAATGCATGTTTCTGTATCCAGATACAGACGCCTGGTATCAATGGGCCCCAAGGCAAACAACAGAACCCTTTGAAAAACACATTATGGACCTGTAGAAGGTGCTGAACCCCAACCTTCCAAATGCCCTGATCGTAGTTGCTTTGCTCATCTGTTGTTGACATGATGGATGAGGAAAGAGAGAGCGAGATAAAGAGACGGCCACAGAGCATGGCCGACGGAGCAGGAGGGCTGTCGAAAAATGCATGAATATTTAGCAAGCAAGAAACGGCTCTCTCAAGCCTTTACAGTCCCGACATCACGCTCTCTCCACTGAACTGCCTAAAAAACTCCACTAGGTGTTATACCTACAGTCTTTTGAGTAAGGCATGGA
This sequence comes from Enchelyopus cimbrius, assembly GCA_027122795.1. NCBI lineage: Eukaryota > Metazoa > Chordata > Actinopteri > Gadiformes > Gaidropsaridae > Enchelyopus > Enchelyopus cimbrius. The sequence goes on from JAOPJJ010000029.1 coordinate 14,774,572, forward strand.
GCTAGACAAGCAGCACAACCCCAAGACATGCTACAACGGTCAAACCAATGTCAAAATAACCAAACGGACACTTCACGTTGGTTTTCTTTCTAGTTATACGATTTAATTGGCATGTTCCATGGTAATATTTTACAATGATGGTCACAGTCTGGAAAGGTATACGCACATTATACGAGTGAAAACGAAAAGAGTGGCACTATTGTGGCGCGGGGGTGGGTGGGTGGGTGGGGGGGGCAGTTAGGCATGAGCCTGTCTGTGCGGCCTACATGCAAAGCATGCGATCGCCCTGGTATTATGGTCTGCCTAAATCCACTGTTTATGACAGCGGTTGAACATGCATAACACACGTATTGAGCAACGTCACATTGTATCTGCAGCCCGTCTCCGGTTCGGAGGACTCGGAATCACCTTTATGTTGTCTCGTTGAACGACCCCCGGACCCCAGCCGAGCACACATCCTTTTCTGCTCTTCACACCGAGCAGCAGGTGATAACAACCCCGTCTGACAGCTGCACAGCTCCGCCGCCACAACGCGCTCTGCCTCCGGACCCGCAGTGCTTGTTGATGCACAAACTACGCCCAACGAGGATCTCATCTACTGTGTGTTCTAACCTTTAAGAGCAAACGAGATCACTGAACCAGGGTTAACGGGTGTATACCGTGCAAACCATCCTGAATTGAGTTGAAATTCCTTCCCCGCTTCAATTGAGTCGTCAATGGAGACAGTCGTGTGGCTTGCTCTCAGTGTCTCTTGTGCATTACTACATTTAGTTATTTGTTTCCATTAAGACATTCATCTGCGCAGTAGCGAGGTTAGCCTAAGGTGGTGCAGTGGGTCAGGCTGGAGAAGACACCAACGTAGCGTAGCGGTGTGTTTTACATGGACAACATCAGAATACTGACACAAGAGGGGGGCGGGGGGGGGTATTAGAAGGAATACACACAGCTTATATTACACATACTTAAAAAAAAAACCCACAGCAGGACATACAGACAGGGAGACACAGACGGATCTAGTCGAGGGGGAACTAAATCTGCGAAGCCATCGAAGACGCCCCTATATACAGCAGGGTTTGGGGTCAGGACTAGCACATGTTAACCAAAGCCAAAGACAGACAGCACAGCACAACGTTGACGACGGATAGGGAGGGCGGGGGGCGGGGGGGCAGATATGTGCATGTGAGTGAATCTCTACAGAGTAAGTATCACGATAAAAGCATGATGTTGCGCCCCCCCTGCTGCAAGGAGGAGGGGCGCGTAGCGCAGTAGTTGGGGGGGCCGGGTTGGGATGTTTTGGGGGAGTAGGGGGAGATGGTGGAGGTGAACGAAAGGGCCGTTTTCTTCGCCGTCTAGCCACTCCCCAACATCTTTGTAGCGCGCTGGTTGGCCTCGTCGATCCTGGTCTTGTTGGAGTTAGCCTGGAGACGCGAGAGGAACAGCCGGGGATTGACAAGGTTATTCAAACAATGCATTCAAGTGACACAGAGTGCTTAAAAACAACAACAAGATTATCGTTTCCCTTTGAGTGTTTTGCACTCAAAGGGAAACCTTTGAGTGCCTTTTTAACTGTGTTGGGCCCGCACCGTACCTTATCCATGATCCGGTCGATCTGGCGGTTCTGGGTGTCGATCTCCTGGCCCATGTCCAGGGCCATGTGGCGCAGGTTCCCGATGATGCCGCCCACCTGCTCCAGGTTCTCGTCCATCTCGTTCTCCCGGGCATCGTCCGTTACCCTGGAAACACATCCAGCCAGAGAGACTGAGGGGAGGGATTTGCGAGGGTGGTGCGTTGGCTCTGGATGTGCTGGATTCCAGGACATAGCCTGGCTAACACCAGACTTAATCACCATGTAGTCTGGCGACCACCTATTCATTTTCCTGTAGAGGAGGCGTGGTTCCCAATCGTCCAGAGACGTTTATTGGGCGCTACGAATGTCTATCATAAGCGTCTGTTCGTAGCTCTTAGCCAATCAAATGA
>JAOPJJ010000029.1:14806524-14816605 GCA_027122795.1 Enchelyopus cimbrius
CATGGACAGAAAATAGCCACATACACACACATGCAAACACACATGCATGCATGCACACACACACAGACACACACACAAACACACAAACACCTTCCCCTGCTCCTCTCCACTTCCATCTCTTCTCTCCTCCCACGTACACAAATCCAAATGGACATGTGTCAACTCACTGCACTGTTCATGCTGTTCATTTAAAGTGAACACGCGTAAGCGCACACACACCGTCGTGCATATATGCTTGACTAACTGTTACACACTAAACACACAAAATATAAAACACACAAAATACACTCACATCTGTCTCCCACATTGTCACTCACTGCATCAACCAACACTCTCCACATGCACACACACAGACACAGACACAGACTGACACACACACAGCCCAGTTTAACCCATTCAAACCATCAGAGGGCATCAAAAAGCAGGCGACGATGTCAAAGAGAGCAACAAGACCTGTGATGTTGTATCAGGAGCCGGGCTGAGGCGAGCAGCAGAAGGAATATCGGACCAGTCGTGGTTCTGTAGCAGAGGTCAGCTTACAGTAAATATATGCTGCCTCACCCCGATCGATGGGAGGGGGTTACACACACACACACACACACAAACACCCACCCACCCACACACACATTCTGAAGGATCTGTTGAGTAATCAGCCCCATTGAATCAAGCACCCGGATCCAAATAGAGTATTTATCTCATTCTTTCTCTTTATCTCTCGCTTTCTCTCTCCTTCTCTTTCTCTCTCTCTGTTCCCTCTGTTGCTCTCTATTTCTTGCTCTAACCTTTTTTTTGCGTTGGCTTGTGTGTGTCAATGTGTCTGGGTTGATGAGGCTTTGCTTTTAATTAATTAACAACATTTGGGTAGTTTCGGATATTTTACCAGAAGGAAAACAAACGGTGAAAACATATAGGTTGTCCACCGAATTTCATGGCGTGCGAGTGTTGTGGGTTTGTGTGCGCATTTCACTCCGTGCGCATGTGTGTCTGCGTCTGCGAGGGAATGCTATTCCTCCATTTCTCTTTTTGTACGTTTGCGTACGTGCGCGAGTGAGAGAGAGGGAGAGAGAGCGAGAGAGAGAGAGAGAGTCAGAGTCTGAATGAAATAAAGACTGCATAACAACTGTGTCTTTCTAAATGAAAACACAAATTGGAAATGGTTCAGAATAGGGCCAGTGCTACAGTGGTGATGAGCTGGTTAACAGAGGCAGCAGGGAAGTGTTTTAAACAGTCGCTATTCGACACACGTCTACAGTAAAGTCTGTGTGTGTGTGTGTGTGTGTGTGTGTGCTGTCACCATCTGCTGACAGACTTTGGTTTGCCTTGTTGACTTCAATCCACTTCAATCAGGCCCGGGGCCACAGGACGACTTCCTCCGTCCACCGTTTCCTCAATCCTTCCTCACAGAGGACCGTTGTGATCTGAAGGAGCTCAAACACAGGCTGTCGCTAACCGTCGTCTCCTCTCAGAGGTGCTCACACTATGGCACTTCATCGACACCATCCATTACCCCCGGCCGCCGCACTCCACCGCCAGGGCCGTCTGTGTGCTGTGGGCGAGCTAGGTGTGCGGACCACTTCAGGCCCTAACGCAGCGGTCCATGTCTGACCTTTAAAGAACACGGCTTAGATGACAGATCGCATGCTGTAATGCCGAACAGCATTAACTCCACCCGTAGTGTTACTGTTAAAATACATGAGGAGGGGAAAAACACTGGCAGTTGTTCTCGCTAAAGGTGGAACAGCCTTTCAACCCCCCCCCAAACGTCCAGCATGGCCTATATCTGCTTATGATGCCATTCTGCAGCGGGGTGAGCATCAGATGTTTGCTGTCCATAATTAACGCCAACCAACGGGCTCCTTTGTAACCCGCAGCAGCTAACTACTGCCTTATCTAGGTCAACCTCAACCCAATGTCCTCCCTGACACTACCGTGAAAAAACAGGGAGAGGGAGCGAGAGAAAGAGAGAGAGCGGAAAAGAGAGACAGAGAGAGAGAGCCAGAGAAAGAGAGAGAGCGGAAAAGAGAGACAGAGAGAGACAGCGAGAGAAAGAAGAGAGAAATTGAGAGACAGAGAGGGAGAGACAGATAAGAGGGCAATAGGCATAGAGAGAGTGGAGGTGTAAAGAAAAAACGGCTAAGATCCAAATGTCATGAATTTCAGTAGAAGCCAATGGAAGACCACTGGGCTACATCAGATGGATTCAGTGCACAAGTAGAGCGCAATCCACGTTTCCTCTATTAAAGGCGTAAGCAAACCCCAATTTTAACTGGAGCTCCTCTGCCTCAGGGTTAAAAAAAAAAAAAAGACGTCCTGAGCAGTCCTAAAGGTTTCAGACCAAACACACCGTGTGCCTTTGGAACGAGGGTGCAGGGCGTTGTCAGAACCAATGTCACACCGGCTCCAGCTGGGGTGCTCAGAGAAAAATACCTCTGTAGAAAATGGGTTTGGAGCCAAAGGTAGCAGATGTGATGTTTTTTACCGTCATGTGCAAAAACACGACGACAGATAGATAGGAACAATATAGGTAAATCAGTGGAACCTTGTTTGTGTGTGTGTGTGTGTGTTGGGGTGGAGGGTAGTGAGAGAGAACGAGGCGGGAAGAGATACAGTGAGTGAGAGAGAAAGCGGGAAGAGGGGGGAGATGAAGGGATACAGAGCAGAGAGAGAGAGAGAGAGAGAGAGAGAGAGAGAGAGAGAGAGAGAGAGAGAGAGGGAGAGAGAGAGAGAGGGGTGGGGGGTGGGGGGCATCTTAACTAATCAAAGTATTTAGTATTGTTTTTTTGTAACAGAGATATGGTTTATAGTAAATGATCCGTCACTTAAAAAAAAAAGATCATAAATTGGCTGTTCTCGTTTGAGGTCAAGCCACATGGCATTTACAAATCTGAAGGAGAAACAGGACAGGTATCAGCTTCCACGAGAAACGCGCAGCTTCGATCATAACAGCTGCTGCCGATTTGTAGAAGAGGACCCATACTAACAGTGCGACTTACTAAACATTCAGAGCCACACTGTGTCTCTGAATGTACATGCCCGTTAGAAATGCCCGTTAGAAAACCCGCTAGAAAACAACACCACGGCGTCTACTACGGCGTGTGTGTCCATGCGCGCGCTGTCCAGGGTGCTGACGGAGCTCCACACGGCACCCTGCTAAGCCTCTTGGCTTTACACGGAATTAAAGCGCGCTTGTAGTCGGAAACACGTTTATAGCAAATGCATGTTGTTAGGCGATTGTAGAATTATACAAAAAAATGCATCGGCTTGGAAAAAATGTCCAACCGCATAAATCCCCAACAACGGATGAGTAAAACGCGTTAAGTGGTGTAAAACCACGTGGTACAGGCGCATACAATCGTCTCGGAAACGATTAAGAAACAAAAACGAAATCGCTGCTTTTAATAAATTGTAGCAGCTGTCATTGTGAGTGGGCTAACTTTTGAGAAAATGTTTCCAATTTCCAAACACTCGCGATGAAAAATCTGACATTAGTCGAAAAACGAAAAAAAAGGACAAATGTTGACATACAACAAACCTACCTGAAGTAGTTTTCCAAAGATCCTTCGGTGTATCAGGGTCAAAATGTCTCCCGGTCGTTTTCTCTGACTCCTACCGCTCGCTTCAAACGGATTGTCCTACGGTGGATGCGCGCCGACAGGACAGCCTCCGCCCTCTTCAAAATGGCCGCGCCCTCCTACGTCACATTCCTCTGAAAAATGTAAGGTGGATGCATGCTCTTATCCATGATGGTGTTGTGTGGTACTGGACTGGTTGAACGCATCTCAACAATAACGTGTCTGACCAAAGAGTAATACATATTTCAATATATACATCAAATTGTAGTATAATGATAACTTAATGATAACTTAAAGAAGCTTGAAGCATTAACACAAAACATAGAAGACCTCAAATATATAGAGTTAAATACAATTTAAAAAGTCTGTATGAGAGAAAACATGTAGATACTAGCAAGACAAAAGATTTAGAGACATTTGCATGAGGAACAATAGGCCAGAGGTGGCCTATTATTTCATATTACTGACCATCTGTGTGGGGCACGGATCCAGCACCTGACATATGCTGGTAATACTACAGGTTACCCTGCCCTTCTCCCCTTCTCATCGTGTCCCTGTCACTTAGATGCCCCGATTTCCATGACTGAGGCAACTTACATCTTACATCAAGGACTTTGGCAAAAGCTACTTTGCCCTTTCACCGACGACCTGCATGTTACTTTACTCCCCTGTTATACGTCTTGATTTCGTGCTTGACTGTTCCTTCATGTCCTCGTCTCCTCTCTCCTAGCTGTTTGTTCCCTGAACCATAGTGATGTCTTTAAACCGCGGGTCAGCTGAGGCTACCTTCCGGTCAGTGCTCACGCTTGGGCCTGGACACCTGTGAGCGTTTCTAATTAAAGCATCAGACTGTTCATCTGTCTAGCTACTATGTGGCCCAGTCACCCTGATGGGGACAGAGTGGCTGTTGGCTTTTTGAAGCTGAATATGAATATGATTTGCCTCTCTCCAGGTTCTCCATATCTCCATATCTCCATATCATGCAATTATTTTTTCACAGACTTTTGCTCGGGTGTCAATAAAGAAAATGCCTGCAAGCCTTTCATCTATACAACCTGAAGAAAACCATAGTCTCACAAAAAAATATCTGTTAATATCGTAGTCTTGCTAAAAATACATCCGTTAATATATTTAAATATATCCTGGTCTTTCTAACGTCAGACCTGTGACTGATGTTCCCCCCACTTGCTGCATGGGCTTATCCTCTACAACTGGAACGTCTAGCAGAACCCTCACACCCTTCACTGTGTTAACACTCTTCACTGTGATCTCGCTGTGGCGTGTTTCGGGGCTTCATTATGCCTCTTCACAGGCATTCTTATTTCTGCGTAGGGGTGTGTTGATGAGGGGGTTTGAATCAGAGTTTGATGATTTATTTCCGATGTTGTGATGGTGGGAAACATCAATAAACTTTGTCCCTGCTTTTAATGTTCTCGGATTCTTATTATTTTTGTCCTGATTCAAATTCCACAAACTGTGTTGTTAATGTTAATCTCCTCTGGTAATAGCATTACCAGAGGAGTATTAATGGTATTATCATTCCGTCCATCTGTTATCGATGATTGATTTTACACTGCATTTATAAATGAAACAGAACTAATAAGAAATACATAATTCATGTCTGGCTTACATATTGTACATGAATACAGAAGTCCACATGCATGCACTGAATCTTACTGCACTGTATGTTGTGTGTGTGTTTGTGTGTGTGTTTGTATAGATGGGCGTGCAAGTGTGTTCTTCAAGTGTGAGATTTATGCTTGCCCTGCATGCGCATGTGTTTATGAAGAGTTATTGACTATGAGCCGGCCTCTTTCAGATTGTCCACGGAACACAATATCTTCCAGTGTTTTCCCCAAGAGTCTCTGCCGCTGAATAAACTAACCCTCACCCACTATGAAGGACAAACACAGTCCCCTCAGACAGTCTGCTGTATGTCCATCACACGCAACTCAAGAGTCATTTCACTTCATGCACAAAATATCAGTGACTCAAAAACAGGTATTGTTTCTCTCTGTCAAAGTCCCTTCTGAAGTAATGACGAATTTGGCTTGCCTGAATTATATTTTGACAGGTATCGTTGATAGGTATGCTGTGGAGTGTAACTGTTCATATGACTTGAAAACAGGTTTGGAAATGTTCAAGGTACCCCCCCCCCCCCCCACACACCCTTCCCCACAATCTCTCACCTTCCTTTCATCTCTCTCACATCCCTGCCGTACAACTGCCAGTCTGTGGTGTTGGTTGGCCAGCTACTTGTCGAATCACTGAACATGTTACTTCTAAGAGGGAGAGAGGGAGCGGGGGGGGAGAGAGAGAGAGAGAATCACTGAACGTAACTCTCCTAGAGAGTGGGGGGGGTTTTTTTTCTTTCTTAACCCCCTCACTTAAACTCCATTGGGGGGGGGGGGGGGGGGCCAGGGAAAGAGAGAGGAGAGAGAGATTACTACAGCCGTTGAGAGATGATTGATAGGAAACACAGAATAGGTCTACATGGTTTGTCCTTGAGAAAATGTAGTTTAGTAAATCCTACATGCAAATTGATATTTGAGCCATTTTGTTAAAATGCACTATTCACAACTCAATGCCTTAAATCTGCTCCAAGCATGGTCCCTTTGAAGTGGATTGTTTGGTCAAATACATTTGTGTGTGAAGCTCACTTAATGTTAATCAACTGAAGTAGAAGTGCCCCCACTTCAACTTCACTTGATTAACATGAAATTAACATTTCACGTTAGTCAACAATTTGGTGATATAAATTAAATGAAAATGACCATGAGTAGGCCTACAGTAATGGACCTCATTAAATGTGACCTTTCCATCTGTCTTCCTCCAAATTACTCCTGCTAATGTGGCATTTATGGGACAAATAAAAAATTGTTTTAGTAATGTCGAATAAAGATTTGTTACACATTCCCCAAATAATTACATTTTAGGGGAACAGCCGATTGCAAGTTCAGTGTATTTCAAACTCGGGGAAGGAAAACGCATTTATACAGTTTTCTTTGCTGCAATTGGTTCACTAGTAACACTATGTCCCGCCCCTGTATGAGGTCCTTGACCTAATTCCATGACTTTCCTTGTACAATCACTGCCGTAGAAGAACACACTTTGGCCTTCTGCATGCTAGACCCTGCAGTCACCCCATGTGATCATCGCCTGGATGACGCCATTGATCAAGTAAATGGAGACGCACTGCCACCACACCCTTTCCCGTCTCCCACCGTGACCCCCAACTATGCCACCATGAATACTCCATCATTCTCATCGTGCTCCTATCCCATCCTGAACCACTCGTCTCATTTCCCTTAGACACAGCGTATATTTCATTGTATATTTCATAAGCATGTATTTATTTCACACGTTCTTGTGCTACAAATGACCTGCTATTTGGATTCAGTAGTTTGCATTCAAAACTTGTAATTAATTTTAAACACTGGTGAAGTTGGTGTATTGATTGTCTTTGTCACTTGATCTTCTGCTGTACATCAATATTTGTCTGTTGCAACGTTGCACAGTTGGAAAGTATCAGGAAACATCATAGTTATTGAGTTATTGGTATGAACCATATTACGGCCCCCTATTGACAAAGTGCATACAGAGCAATAGCATCAGAGCCTACAACTGGAAGCTCTTCATCACAAAATACCCATACACACGCAAGCACACTGACACACAGAACATACACACACACACACATAGTGGAGCGCTATCATGATTGATGATATGAAAGATACCTTTTACATAGCTTTTAAATTTTTACAGGGTAGCCAACCTTATCCAGATCAAAGTATATCACACAAACAACTCCATGGTATAGATGTTTTCACTATCTGAGCCATGCATCTTATCTTGCTTCTTGCTCGCTCATATTTCACAATCCTTTGATAGCCAACCACGTGGCTTGGGTTGTAAACTATCAGATTGGTGTTATTTCTGGCAAAGGATATAAAAAGCAGTTTGTCTGCATCATACATTTATTTATTTTTCCTCATCCATGGCGTCCACCCGCCGACCTCTTCCTGAGGAGGGGGGCCTTCAGGGAGGCTGGGTTCAAGGGGAATCGGGTGGTCCTCTGTAGGGCGCTCGCTCCTCTCCTTCCTCCTGTCAATCAACTGCGCAGTGGTCGTCTGGCGACCCCTGACCTGAGGGGGGAGGGGCCAGGGATAGAGGAAAGGGGGAATGAGAGGAGAGAGGGGGGAAGAGAGATGGAAAGAGAGAGAGAGAGAGAGCAAGAGAGAGAGATAGAAAGAGAGTGGGAGACAGAGAGAGAGCGAGAGAGAGTTGCAAGAAGAAAGTGATGGTGTGGGCGGAGGAATAGGGTGAGTTGTGTGAGACGAGGCATGTTAAGCAGCACATGCATGTCAAGTCACTAAGCCATATGCACATGCAGTGACACACACACACGATGATGTAGACAGAGAGGCCTACCGGTCGTGGTACGAAGCTTATGTCCCGCTGGAAGCCTTTACCGCTGCTGATAATATGGTGAAGGGATAAGACTCTCAGATCTTCTCCTCTCTGAGGGGCCTTCTGAACCTGCTGTTACACACACACACACACTTGCACACAACAGACAAACATACACGCACTGATGCACACATACATAAACGTAGACACACACACACGACGACATGAGCAAATATTGTTTTGATGTACAGCTTAATCTTATCTGGGTGACTTTAAAGGGTTCATCTCTTCTTTGTGCTTTGTTTAGACTGACAGACGCAGTATATAAATGTCAATAGCGCTAATAAATAATTTGTCTTGAATAGCATGGCATCTGGCCAAGAGGAAATAAGGGTCTATAGGCAACATTTCCCCTGGGACTTCTCGGGCAACATCAGCAACATCCCTGCCAGCCCCCTCATGCCTCCACACTATCTATTTATAAAGCCATCAACGCCCGCAATTACTCATAGGTTACTCTAGATTGCGAGAACAACATTATCTCAGGCGGTATGTGGACGAAGTACAGCTCACACCGTAGCTCTGAGGGTAGCATGTACCTCCTTGGGCCATTAAAGCTGAGTGGAAATAAGAAAAGGCCGGAGCAGAAGGATTTGGTAACGAGACCTCAGGGGAGCCACGCTGGGCTTTCGCTGATGAGCCTCCACGTTTCCCCTTATGCTGCTTGTGCTTCTGCAGGGAGACCACCTTCTCACGGACCAGACCTACCACCTTGTCCTCATCGAGGGCTCTGGCCAGGGCCAGGCAGTTCTGACCTAGAAAACGGCACACGCAAACAGCATGACAAGCCCCGTTTGAGTGGAGATGCTCAAAACCAAATCAACCAACTGGTACTACCAACCACTCAAAACCAAAGTAAACAGTATGCCAACCAATCTCCGACAAGGTGTGGGTAACCCCACAACAGCCACCCCTTGTCGGTGAATGGTTGGAATACTGTTCGGTTTGTTTTTGAGTGGTTGGTAGTACCATTTGTTTTTGTGTACGAACTCGGAGCACAGGCTGCCGACAGAGACGCGTTTTGTTGACGGCCTGCTTATGGGGCAGGCAGCTAGCAATCGTGAGGAAAGATCAGATGAATGTGATCATTTATGTTTCTGCCTAGAATCGCTGATACAACCTTTAATAGAGGTTTTTCCCCAACAGAGATGGCTATATAGTGCACTCGGCATTGTAATTTGTCGACGGTGCCGGTAAGCAGGTGTTTGTGGTACCGCGTTTGGTTTCGGCCAGGACATCGGCCCCGGCGTCGATCAGGTACTCCATGCAGCGGGGGGCGGGGCTTGCGATGGTCCTCATGAGGGGCGTTCCTCCGTTCACGGCCGCTGCGTCCACCTCGGCGCCCGCGCCCACAAGCAGCTCCGCGGCATCTAGCTGACGGGCTTGGCAAGCGTGGTGGAGAGGAGTCCATCCGAACTGGTCCCTTGAGTTCACGTCAGCGCTGTGGCAAGTTAGGGGATCACATGGTGCGAACACACACACACACACACAGACACACACACAGACACACAGGCTGTTGAGCTTGGGAATGCGAATGGATAAAAGTTGCTTACATGCTCTTAAAAATTAGAAATGAATGCAGAAATGGCTATGCTTCCGAGCAGACTGTGAGCTTGTGAGTGACCCCTGACCCCATGGAGATGAGGAACTCTGCCACTTCCAGTTTGGAGCTGCTGCAGGCCGTCATCAGAGGTGTTTGGAAGTAGCGGCCTTGAACGTCCACCGGCACCCCCTGGTTCAAGCCAAGGCTCAGGGACTCCAGGTCGGAGGTCATCGCACAGTAGTGGATGTTTACAAACACCTAACCAGGGCAACACAAGGTGTCATAACTCTACCACTAACACGCTGACACACACTACAATGAACATTAACCCGCTAGCAATTCTGCTTTGTATACCACCTTATTAGTGCTATCCAAACCTATTTTCTATCTTGTATGACAACTAAATAAACACTGATTATGAGATTAAAACAAAAAGGTTCAGAACAAGCTTTATGCCGACAAGACACACACACACACACACACACACACACACACA
>JAOPJJ010000029.1:14932033-14951251 GCA_027122795.1 Enchelyopus cimbrius
GAGAGAGAGAGAGAGAGAGAGAGAGAGAAAGCTTGAGAGAGACAGAGCAAGAAAGAGTGTTTTGTGTGTGTGTGTGTGTGTGTATGTGGGTGAGAGAGAGAGAGACAGAGCGAGAAAGAGCGAGAAAAGAGTGTATTTGTGCGAGTGTATGTGTTTGTGTGTGCGTGTGTGGTGTGGCCCTGCATGTGACACTAGTTCATTGAGTGAACTGTGTAATGGTGAAGTAGCAGAAAGTCGCTCTGGTGGAGAGCAGGAACAAACCACAGGCCCCCACCGCAGTCACACCCTTCAGGTAGGACTCACATGGCTTTGGCCCACTGATATCTCTAGTGTGCGTAGGTTTTATTCCTTTGTGATATCTATGAGTTTACGTGAACACACATGAGTTTGAATATGTAACTGCAACAGTCATAACGTTGTTTGCCACTATTTGGCTCTGACTGCCTCGTTTGATAACTCATGATACAAAGCTGAGATAACTGGACTTTTTAAACACTGAGAGGAAATGTAAATAACTCAAGCACGTATTGAAGAATGTGTCTGAATAAGGTCTGTGCTTTTAAGATCACAGAGCAGCCTTTCCGCTCGAACATAATATGATCGGGGTTCTGTTCAAATTGACCTATTGTGATGCCCCCTGATCTGGAGTCATCTGTAAAACCAAACAGCACTAGGCAGCACTACAGCACCTGTGTCTTCAACGTCCAACGTGTGTACTGCTGACTCTCCTCCATGCTGTTCACAGGCTTTTCCCCCGTGCTGACATCCTTCCCTCTGAACCTGCAGTGCTTGTCCTCTCAAGACACAGCTCTTCCCTGGGATCAGCCGTCCTGTTGGACGCGGCTCTCGGCGCAGCGCTCGCTTCCTGTTTGTCAGAATGCCTGGCGTGTCACTCGCCTGCCCGTCACTCCGCTCTCTCAAAGGCCTCGCTAGGCCGGCCCTGAGCGTTTTACCCTCCCTGCCGAGCACGCTCAGAGACGCCGAGGTCCCGGCGCTGTTCCGGGAGCCGTACATCCTTTCCGGCTACCGCCCGGTGGGCCTCTCCTGGCGTTGCTACGCCCTCAGCCTGTTCCAAATGCACAACGAGACGCTCAACGTGTGGAGCCACCTGCTGGCCGGAGTGTGCGTTGCGCTGAGATTTGCCGTGTTTTCGGTGTTTCGTGGAGGGGTAGCGTCAGCTTTCATTCCTATCCTTGTACAACTTTTAGTAAACATTACCAAAATATAAACCTGGTATGCCCTGGCACGTCAACCTGGACAGGGGACAGGCCAGGAGTGAACTCCCATATCCTGGGGTGACTAACTATAGCGTGTTTGTGTCAAGGGTATTCTTGGCCTGAGGCTACAAGGTCCTGACGGGCAGGGCCTCTCGCTGGACCCAGCGTCCCTCCCCCTTGTCATCTATGTGATGTCCTCCCTCACCTACCTGAGTTGCAGGTGAGTCAGGGCAAACCCTCCTGTATTCATTGTCCATAGAACACACATCATTTTTCGATCAAACCCTGGATAAACACAGCCAACCTAAATAAACAGTGCTGGACTGAATGGTCGCCCTTTGATGTCCTGTATTAGGAGTCATAGAGGGGATAACCTCGAAGGGCAAATTAACTTTTTGCCATAAACGTCAATAAGATTGGACGTTAATGTCTTACCTGTGGTTTCGGTTGTTACTTTCCACCAACTCCTTATGTTACACCTTGGCCCCGCCCCTAAATCCGCCCCATCCCTCCATCATTCATTCCTTGTTTTTAGTACTGAGAAAAGCAAATCCAATGTCTCATGATTATTGACCTACCAACAAATACACAAAGAAACATTGAGAGAATATTCCACGTAATCTGCTTCATTCAATACAAAGGATAGACAATAGCTTGGTTGTTTGCTTGTTTTGTTTGTTTTTATCTGTCCTGTCTTGCATGGTCTGAATTGAATAGCGTTATTAAAGATAGATCATGGAATGCAAGTCACACCTGTCTGCTTTTCAGTCCTTCTGAATATGATGTAAACTAGTGTTTTGAATCAATCTCGCAGCACAGCAGCACACCTGCTCCAGTCCCGCTCGGAGCTGGCTCACTACTCCCTGTTCTTCTTGGACTATGTGGGTGTGGCCGTGTATCAGTATGGCTGTGCCCTGGCCCACTTCTTCTACAGCTCTGCTGCTGACTGGAGACACAGTGGGGTCGGGGAGGTGAGCTTTGGACTACTTTGGCGGTTGTGATGTCCTTTCGGTGGTGGTGGTGGTGGTGACATTGGGACTGACCCTCTTCTCATTTCTTCCCTTGTTCTCTCCTTCTAGGTCTTTCTCCCCATCGCTGCCCTCCTGGCTTGGCTGACCTGCGCCAGCTGCTGTTTTGCCAAACTGCATTACCAGCGGCCATACCCCCTCCATCGCAAGCTGTTCCAGGTGGTTCCCACGGGTCTGGCTTATCTGCTGGACATCAGCCCGGTTGCCCACCGACTCGCTACCAAGAGTTGGGCCGGCAACTCTGCATTCCCCCTCCATGGCTTACAGGTGGCAGTGTTTATTTGCTTTCATTCTTTAGCAAACTTTTCCAAGAATATCTTTGATATATTTGATATTACACGGCTAGTACTATTATTGCCTGTGCGACTATAGCCCTGAGTGGTTGAAGTTCCTAAGGGGTCCTATCAAGTACTAGTACTTAGCACATACAGTTGGCTGCCAACATGTTGACATTGAGAAGGGGGCATCGGTCCCCCCAGTGAAGTGTTCCCTCTGGTAGCTCGGTGCAGTTACCTAGAGAGAGCTCCATGATGGCTCACTGTGCTGTTTCTCTAGATCCTGCTGTTCATGGGGGCCGCCTTCTTCTTCTCCTGTCCCGTGCCGGAGCGCTACGCCCCGGGCCATTTCGACAACGTCGGCCACGGCCATCAGCTTTTCCACCTGCTGCTGGCCCTCTGCACACTGGTTCAACAGGAAGCTGTCTTCCAGGACTTCCTGCTGAAGAGGCCGGCGATGATTCGGGAATTTGGGGAGGAGAGTCTCTTGTTGGCCTGTGGCTCTTTCCTGCTCCTAGCTCTGTGCAGCGTCCTGGTAGCCTTCGCCATGAGACAACAAGCACGTACGAGAGTGTGGAAGGAACAGAGGTAGCAAAAGAATAGCTAGCTTGATTTTATTTGACCATAGCACAGAAATATGAGCATTTAGAGAGTGAACCTGATATTGAGGGTTCCGATGTCTGACCCAAGGATCATGGCTGTAGGACATTGGCCAAGATGTATGCTAGTGATCGGTTAGGCCTGTATACATCTCAGTTGTATTTTCTTTATGAAAATCAAAATAGTATGTTCCATTCATGACAGTTATGTGACATGTGTAGTGTTCTTTGATCTTCATTTTGTTAATATACATTTTTGGATGCTGTAAACTCTAGGCAGGGTGTCTATTCATTATGATCAATAATGATTGAATCGCTGACTGTAATCACTACATAGGTGTCCATTAATGCTGCTACCACCAATTACCCATGAGTGTGTTGGCGATACCTGGAGAATCACATATATCAGCGTAATGTCACACATTTTTATATAAATGTGAATTATTGTGCCAGATTCATACACAGCGCTAACGATAATAATCCTTGTGTTAGTCACAGCATTGCATAAGCATTACTTGTAAGGAATTACACCCCTTTGGAAACTCAGTTGAGATGTGATATGTGATATGGTTGCTATGTGATACACACACAAAGCAGCATTTTAGTGCAAACAACAAAGGCTGTTTAATAAGTTAACTGTTTAAACAATATTTGAATACAGATATTTGCCCAGCTGATACATCTGAACATCTCCTGTCTTATCTTTGTATCTGAAACCAAACCTGTCGTTGTGGTTATTGTTTTCTTCTTTATTCATTCATCATTCATTCATATTGAATATTTAATATTCATACACATACTATATACATAGCTGATAGTATAAATACATCTAATATATAATATACAAATATAAAATGCGTCCAATTGAGGAAAACAGGTTGTGATTTGAAATATCAAAATGAGCATATTATTGGGTTATGGCAACCAGGTGGTTTATATCCTTGTCCTCTTTGCAGACCGGCTCCGAACTTGTAAAGTCTTCCCATACCTGTATACGGTCCAAATGAGGTTCCAATGTGGTAGCTACTAGCTTCGAATAAACGCAGCGGCTGTACGGCACGGGAGCCACATTGAAGTAATGCACCTGCGGTGGGTCGGAGAGATCTATCCCCAGGTACTTCATGCAGAACCCCAGATGAACATCTTCAATGTACAAAGGTCGGACATGTCTGGTGGCCTCCACGAGCTTCCTGGGAAGGTCCAAAGACAAAACGTACCCTAAGCCCAACGCATAGCGCGGGTACATAGGCACGGGTAAAACATCCATCGGCACGTACCACTTGGAGGTAGGATCCCTGTTAACCTCTGCGTAACTTTCCACCAGTCCGGTCATGTAGCCCTCCCGCGGCGCGTCCAACAGCATGCTCACCAGATTGCGGTCGTTGAGGAACATGTCCGAGTCGATCTTCATGGCGTAGGAGGCGGTGGAGCAGTGGGCGTCCAGCCACTCCATCATCACCATGGTCTTGATGGTGAGGTTCTTGTAGCAGTCCAGGAAGTCGCTCTGCAGCAGGTCACCGTGTTCCTCGCTCTCCAGGAGGAGCTTCTCCTGCTGCCCTTCGTCCCCCGGGCTTCCTCCTGCGGCCAGTCCCAGGAGGAAGAAGAGGCTGACCGACTTCCCCAGGATCACGCGCTCCTTGCCCCAGGTCCTGCGGATGTTGTCGCGGTCCGCCAGGTTCTGCGGCGCCACAGGGATGATGAGCACCAAAAAGGGCCGCTGCTGCTCGCATTTCTCTTCCTGGTTTATTATAAATCGGTACTGGTGGGGATATTTGACATAGTATTGGTCGTAGGCGTCAGCCCCTTTCATCGAGATGTAAAACATCTTTTCGCTCGATTGGATTACATTTGACTGCATTGTGATTATAATGACGCATATCGAGAGCGCTGTGAGGACTAGGAACAAGAACAGAGCTCCACATCGGCAGCAAAGCCTCTTCCACTGCGGCCTGTTCCTCATGGTGAACACATCTGTTCCTGCAGGACACAAACGCCATTTGGTTAATGAGGGTGATTGCTGTAAATGCTTGTATTAATCAAGTTTGTGGTCACTGGAAAAGGTATGTTTGGCCTCATCAATGAGGTGCATCTCAACTGTGAGTACAACAGTCTCAAAGAGGGATTTACAGGGCTTGTTTTAGGACAAACCCAAACCCCACCCTGTAATTGTCTCGATTATGAACAGAGACACCTTGAGTATGTCACCTGGACAGGGGGAAGAATTCGAAGGTGATTTTTTTTGGTGTGTCTCAGCCAGTGTTGTGCCTGAACGCGTTCATTGAACGAAAGTTCATGAACTCGTTCATGAACTTGGGTGAACTTTAACTGAACGTCCTGTATTACTGCCTGATGAACGTTACTGTGAAGTGTGAACGGGTTCGTTCTGGTGTCTGAACGGCACGCTCTCTCCGTTTAACTTCGTTCAGTAGGTTGCCAGATTTCTATGGAGACTTCCAGGCGAAACCCCGGCTTAAAACATAGCATAAACAGGCCTTTCTATATGTCGCGGAAAAAACAAACAATCTGGCAACACCATGCCCCCAGGCAGCGATGCAGCGCCGCATGCGTCATCCAAACACAAAGCAGCATGGAAGAGACAGCAAGTAGCATCAAGGAGGCTCCGTATGAGCACTGGAAAGAGTCGGTGTTAAAACTGATCGATTAATTGCTGTCCGTGTTTCTATTTGGGCTGTGATAATAATTTTGAAAAATAATAGCTCACAGTAACGTATTGAAAAAAAGAACTGAACTAGTTCATTTTTTGGAACTGTGAACTTAGTTCAAAATGTTGGATTATGAACTATGAACTGAGCTACTTCATTTTAAAATGTGTGAACTGAACTTTGAAGTAGTTCATGTAGAATGTGAACTATCCCAACATTGGTCTCACCAAGCTGTAGTGAAAATCTCCCGAGGCCCATTGGCTCTTGCCTTGATGTGAACACTGCACAAACAGCCCTCGGGGCTGGAGAAACCAGCAAGTGAAGCTATGTGTGATCTTTCTAGGGGGCTATGTGTGAACTGATGTATCCTTCTGTTTTATAACAGTAAAGCCAGCTTTCTCAAGGATATAGTGCATGAGGATTTCAACGTGTCTACCCCTGAGCCAGTCTATCTTCACATCTTCTGTTGGCCTGAAAGACTGTGGCTCCGGAGCTCTCGTCTGATCTTGCCTCAACAAGTTCGTTTTTGTTTTGTTCTTGCAACAATGTGTGACTTGCTTACAAGTGGGATGAGTTTTAGGGATGTGCCTGTGTTACCTTTTCGACTAGCTGTTTACCATCACGAAGAACTCTTTTAAAAATTTAAAAAAATGTTTGTCATAGTAAATCTTTTCTGAGCGCCTTTGGTTAGAGCTTTTTCCCACCTGCAGCACCTCAAGAGAATTCCCTTACCTGTCCCGTTTCAGTTTCAGACTCTCAAGCTCAAACCACCTTGGATCGACACACCTTGGATCGTCACACATTGGGCGCCTTAAAGTGAATGTAGTGTGACAGACACAGACACATGGTTCGTGACCACTTCTTTATCCTTACGTACCTTATTATGTCTGCAGTGTGGCCATCCCAAGAGAGCTCCAGAGATGCCACTGTTGAGCCAATGTCCAAACCAGTTTGCACATACCGTAAATAGATATATAGGATCAGGAACCACTCGTCCAGTGGGTCTCAATACACAGAGGCAGCCTGCCTCCTGTTTTCCTCACTAACACCTGGTTGTGTGTGCAGCCAGCCCCTTATGTCTGCCTCTACCTGTAGGTTCTCTAGGTCGCTCTGACAGAAACACACACACCCTCTTTATTTACCCATTTCACCTTCTAGGCCGGGATCAAGTTTCAGGAAAAGAGGAAGCTGCAGCAAGTGGGTGAGCCTAGATTAAGGAGATGCAAATGTTGCAGATACATGCAACACATAGATGCAGGTTTGGTATTATGATTACTCATTGGATCATCAGATGACTTTGTAGTGGACTATTTTTTATGGACACACTGACCAACTTTACTGAGTTAGGGAACTCATACTGCCAAAATATATTTTTTGAGAGAAATACATCATCACACAAGTAACTTGAAATGACAATACCAGGATACAACGATACACGGTTTAATTTAAAGGAATAAAACTGTAAACAATAAAGTATGCATAACTAGTTTTTAAATGTAAAGTAACCGCATCAGTAGGCAAAGATTAATAAAACATTGGCATTATTAATTATCATTATTATTACTTATTTTGATAGAGGGGGCTGCTCCTGCCAGCCACCCAAGTAGCACATAGCAGACACATAGAGATACTAACGGAATGGCCACAACGTTGGCATGAGTAACAATAGCAAGAACCGACATGTGCCCTGACGTTGCCCAGCCTCTGCCTCTTAACTACAACTTGACAAAACACACGCCACACAGTTTGACTGGTCGGGCCAGTCTCCTCAAAATGACGAAATAACGGTAAGCATAACCCTTACAGTTAGGGTTTCTTGATGTTATGTTGTGTGGTCCAAACCACATAAAATGGATCAGTTGATGTGTTGGACTAGCAAATGTTCCTAACAACCTTAATTTGGTTACATTTGGATACATTTCGTCATGAGATTTCACCAGCCGACATTATAACTTGTTACCTGTTGTGGTGATCTAGGAGTGCATGCACTGTGCAGTACCATTGTTGTGGAGCTCTAGCAAGAATAGTTTGATAAGTGACACAGTATGTGCTGTAGAATATGAAATGATCATATATCTGAAATTAAAAACATATAGAGGCAAGTCACCCACCCATTTACAGATGAATGCCCTGTTGAACACACCGAGATGGAGTAGGGTAGACAGATATAACAGTCTAACTTGTTACAACCCTATATTTACCTTAACAATCACTGACAAAGGGTAGTCTTTGGAGGTAATTATTCAGCCAGTCAATCCAATTTTTGTTGCTATATAAACTATGAATAGAATGCTGTTTAGCAAAGCCCACGTTCTGGGCACCTTCGTAACAAGGACAGTGTTGCTCAAGTACAGGGGCGTAGTTTTGGTGGATAATGGATAATGGAGAAGTTTGTTGACAACGGTATATGAGATGGTGACCAAAGTCCAACACTCTGACTGAGGCCATCCATCGGTGTCTGCTCAAACCATAAAAGCCATAAATAGCACACACGACACACACTATTACAAAGGGTGATACGGGGCGGCAGGGCCGGCGCTAGCCATCTGGGTGCCCTACGCCCAAAATCATTGTGGTGCCGCCGCTGCCGCCGCCGCCACCGCCACGGTTCCTGTATGAAGTCATGTGATGTTTGTGATAATACAAACACAAAAGGTTGTTGCCATTAACCCTGGAGGGCAAACAAGCCCAGGCTGGTTCACATTGGGTTTATTTGATGTGGAAAGTCAGCAGCTCTTGCCATCACTCTGTAAAACACTATTCCAAACTTTGATATCATTTGGGCAATGTGGATTCCAAACACAACCAGCCCAGTTAGCCTTTGACACTCAGAGGCCTTTGGCGGCGGCCCAGTGATTACCTGTTCTGCAGCATCAAATCTTAATTGAAAAATAAACAATGACAATGACAATGACAATATATCCACAGCTTGGCTGATATTCCTGTATGCTTTTAAAGGTGGAATGTTTACCAGCTGTAAAGGCCACCGAGTATGTGATACCACAAATACCTGCAGTGCGTTTGCAGGTATTTTTTCAAATCTGAGAGTTCGTATGATCAACATGAAATGACTGCAGTGATGTACAAAGAGAAATATGTGCGATACTCATTGAAAAAACATCAACAACTCAACTCAACAGCAACTCAATATGGATATCTTTTTTTTATTTTATAACAACAATTTCTAAATCTGCCACTGTCTACGACGACCTGATCACCTCTGACTTATACATCATGGGGTCAGGCACACTGAAAGGAGATTGGCTCAGCAGTATTAATCCTATTTGTATAATCCTAAGGGTGTATATGTTTGTGGCTCAAATGTTTGTTTACTCATTCAGATGGGTGTAGAACAGCCAGCATCACCTGTGTCCTGCCTCCCACACTAACCTTCCCATTCAGGGACAAAGGCCGTTTCAATTACAGGTTGGCTGTCAAGCAGAAGCGTGAGGTTTGCACAAGGCAGCAAACTTTGCTCCCGGTGGTAGGATAAGAGGTCTATAATACAACTATCATAGTCTTATATCACACACTCCTATATCACACACTCCTCGCCCTCCTATAGAAAGTGAGGTAAGGACACTGGACACTGCAGGGACACTGCACAGAGCCCTTTTCTTCTACCCCCCACATTCAATGCAAACAGCCCCCAGGATCCGAACGAAAGCCCCATACGTTGTCACGGCGTCGGTGTCTGTGGCAGGACCGGGTGTAGAATAACCTAAAGACATCGGAAGCCAAATGTGCCTCGCACATTCAGTGCATACAATGGTTACATTGTTACATACATACAAAACAGATATTACAACGTCATCTGAAAAGGTTCCGTCTAGAGTTGCACTTACAATTGATATCCAAATCTTGTCACCTTCAATCATTGTCTTTATTATATTGTTGTATTATATTATTGTATTGTTAATAAGGTGACAAGGGGATTGAAATCAACATCTCACTGCCTTATATCTGACATAACTTCTGTTGAAGACATCAAGTCTTTACGGTGGAATCTACAGAACCAAGAGAGGAGAGAAGCGAGGGTTCTGCCGTTTGGGATCAGAGGTAGGGGTCAAAGGGGACGTGCCTTATTTGCAGGCCCAAGCCATAGAATGTTGTGATTGGTCAGTGCATATGGGAGGAATTCCTACATTTTGGAAATATATGCAGAAGACTGATACAGAACATAAGTTCTTTGCTGAATTAAGGAGTTAGTGTAGCTTGTTTGCAAGCAATAATAATGTCCTTTCCTTTCCAACTCGTTTTTCTCGACCTCGCTTATTTTGTTGAGGTGTTTGTTGGGCTCTGTTAGGCACCAGGGCGTATGCCGGGGCACCAGGGTATCCGTGTTTGCATCATGTTTGCATCATTTTGTAAGTAAAACAGCCAATCCAGGCTGATAAGACTCAGCAACCTGAGACCACATCTTCAGAACATGCGTCTTCCCCTCCCCCCGCCCCCTCGCCACACACACATATAAACACACACACACACACGCACACACACATACACATACACACACACACACACACACACACACACAGATACACGTCATTCCATTGGAGCGTTGTGCCTTATGTTATACGATAACAAGAGAGAGACCAGACTGTCCAGGTGACATTCCTTAGGGCATTGCTTTTGTGTGCTGCTTTCCTGCCACTTATTTGCCTTAGCCCACACCCTGCTACATGTTGGCTTCTGTCTTTGAACTGACCCCGTTTAGGATTATTGCCACCAAAAAGGATGGGTAAGTACCAGAATAATGTTCAGGGTTAAGATGTATTCAACACATGACAATAGGATGGTCCTTTGAAAGTGACACAAACATTGTTTTCCAACGAGCCAACCGTATTCCTTTGTGCTCATGTGAGGAGCGAATAGCTGCAAATTGTTGTGATCAAAACATGAAGGAAGAGGTTCTTCCTCAGCCAATAGCAAGTGATGTGAGTTTACCGTACTCCTAGCAGTTCCAATCAAATGCTGCTTTTCTGCTGAGATCAAGAAATAACATTGTGTAACATCTCGAGAGGGTGGCACTGTAGAGAGGAGGGAGTCTCATGATTGTATGATCAACCACGGAACCGAGCAAGGACTGTATACTGCAACATCTTTGACACTGAAGAGCACAGGGATTGGAAAAACTTCAAATAAAGTTTAAACTTTTTGTGGACATACTAATGGACGCATGTACTGTATGTATGTGTGTGCGTGTGTGTGTTTTCCTCAAATTTGGCACCTAGAGGCATCAAACTCACATGCCCTGGTGTATGTTGGATAAAGAAGAATCCTGATATCTGAAGCATCATTTCTAATAAATAATAGAAATCAAAATTCAGATTGAGAAATGTGTGATAACATATTAGCATTACCTATTAATTATCATCTGTGTGTGTGTGTGTGTGTGTGTGTGTGTGTGTGTGTGTGTGTCCGTGAAGCAGCTCACAAGAAGACGGTTCTGATCGTGTACGCTCATCAAAGCCCTGGTTCCTTTACGGGGGCAGCGCGGGACGTGGCGGTGGATGTTCTGGAACAGGAAGGCCACCGAGTCATCGTGTCTGACCTCTATGCCATGAACTTCAGGGCTCAGGCCACGGCCGAAGACATCCTAGGTAACACCTTCTCACGTTCTGTGCAGGGGGTGGGCTGTCCTCTTTTACTAGCTCATCTCCAATCTACCATGAATGGGAATGATAGTGTGATGACCGTCATCCCAAAAGTGTATTCATGCACATTACATGAACTTGAGCATTACATGCAAACGACACATGGGCCATATCTTTGAACCATAAATATGGGTCTGATTCTCTCAGCTGACAATCGAGTGGCCTCATGAATACATTTACAAAGAATGTTCTGTGTTCAGGCGTACAGGCTCAGTCGACTGCTTGACTATTGTACACATTTTTTATGAAAATGATTATATTCTGGAAACAAACAAAATACAAACAAGAACAAATATAACCACATTAAATGATGTAAATAATAATACAATAATAATACAATACAATAACTTCAACAACAACTTCAACAAACAAACTAGACATGGGGAATATCAGGCATACTGCCCACTACAGCGTGCGTAGTAACCTGCCTGCTATGCGGGGCTGGGGGGTACAGGCGACTTGAAGAACCCAGACCTCTTCCAGTATGGAGACGAGACCATGCACGCCTGGAAGGAGAGACGCCTCAGCCAAGACATTGTCGCAGAACAGCGCAAAGTTGAAGAGGCCGAGCTCATCATCTTCCAGGTCAGAGGTCATGAGGATCATTGAGGAAGCAAAATTACTCGGGTTAAAGTGATTCAGTTCAAAGTCTTTCACGGTATCATGGAACCATGAAACTATAACAACTTTTAACAAGGTACAAGAATAGCACACTACAACAGAATAAATCAATGACAAAGCTGTCGGACATGACTTGTGATATACTTTGTGCAAGGTGGAATTTCCAAGGTCGTTTTTCATGTTCTACGGAGGTCTAGATAGGGCTAGATAAATGTGGTGTAGTTGGAGCTGAAGTCTCAATATGTTTTGTTCTGTTGGTCCGTCCCTCCATTCAGTTCCCAATGTACTGGTTCAGCGTGCCGGCCATCATGAAGGGGTGGATGGATCGAGTCCTAGCGCAGGGATTTGCCTTCTCACTGGGACAGATGTACAACAATGGCATATTCAAGGTCAATTTTACACAAAACTGAATACTGGGGCAGACTAAGATAAAGCCAGTCTCGTGTGATGAGTCATTATAATGTTTCATTTTGTATGTCCCTGAAGGATAAGAAAGCGATGCTAGCCTTTAGCACAGGTGCTAGCAAGACAATGTTCCAGCCGGATGGAATCAATGGAGATATCAACGTGACACTGTGGCCTCTACAGGTTTGTCCCAAACTACACTTGTCCCAAACTACGCATTTTAATTAATTAAAAGTGCCTACATGTAAATCAACTTCCAGAACCACCAATTAAAATAACGTATGCTGCTGCCCATGCCTTTCATTAATGTTTCTCCTATTCTGTGACTTGCAGAATGGCACTCTCCACTTCTGTGGATTTCAGGTTCTGGCTCCACAGATATTCTGGGGCCCCGCCCACTGCCCTGCCCAGGTGCGTTCCGCAATGCTGGACGGATGGCGGGACCGACTGCGAGGATGGTCTGCTGAGAGGCCTCTGACTTTTGCCCCCTGTGAGCTGTTTGACCTCAGCTTCAAGGGTGGATTTCTGCTCCGCCCAGACGCAAGAGAGGAGTGTGACTTGAACCCCATTGGCATCACCACAGGTCACCACCTGGGGAAACCCCTGCCCCCTGACAACCAGATCAAAGCTCCAACACAGAGCGGAGCCTGTGGCGCATCAGCCTCTATAACGGAATAACGTTTTAACCTTAAAGAGGTAACGCACATAGTGTTTTGAACATTTTGCTGAGATTAGAAAATGTTTACTTTTTTATGTGGTTTTTACTTTTGGAAATTGTTCAAGAGGAGACAGTACCCAGAAAAGTTGTATTTTCATGTTGATATTGATTTTCCGAACATTTATTATCAAAGTTTCATAAAATAAAACATGATTTTCTATTATATAAGAATAATAGTCATAACTATACTAATCTTCATCATAATAACATACATACTTTTTAGACTACTGTTATTTCCCACCTCTGCATACCTTTACACAAAGTTTACTCAAAGAAATACACTTTTAACACACTTGCCAATTGTAGGCTATTGTAGTTTGGTAACAGGTAGACGACACGCAAGACATTTCCCATAGACGTTCAACTTCTTCATGTAAATGTCTTGGAATTTACATACAGTTTTTTTTTATGATGTAGTTTGGTAGGAAGTTATATTCTGTTAAAATGGCATGACGTTTTAGATAGGCCTTCAACTTCATTAAGGATGAAGTTTGTTATTTATAGTTAGTTTTTTGGTGGTGGCTTTTTTCTAGAAGGTTTTATTCTGTTAGACATTTTACAAAGGCCCCCCCTATTTCCTTACCGGTGGAATTTGCATACGGTTCATTTTGCATATCTTGTGCAGCCTACTTTTAGTTTTGCGTTAGTCTAGTACTCAAAGTAGCCGCGACTGAATTGTTTAATACCTGTGTGTAGTGGGGTTTTCTTTACAACTTAATGAAGAAAGCTGAACGAAAAAGCCAGTCCCATATCTCCGCAAATAAGAACTAATACTACTTGTGGTAGTACAGCGACCCCATATATTACCACCCCCAAAACTATGTCCTACTATATATATGACCTATTTGATTATCTTACAAAAACATGATAAAGAACATACAATAAAATGGTATTGCGAAAGAGGCTGAAAAGAAATGGCAAGATAGTCTGCCTGGTTGATTTAGGTGCGTTGTTTAGAAAACGGATATGGGAATATGGATCAATCCTACTACAACATCCCTGATGCCTTCGTCCTACATACGACCACACTGTCCACAATTGAAGAAGAATACATGTGTTACTGACTTATTCAAATGGCCAGAAAATGCAAACATCCTTTTAGTCGAGTTTGAATCTACGACCAGTCCATGCTGTGGCTCATTTATTTGTTGTGCTGGCGAACCACCCCTGCGAACCAGTTGGTACCGTCCAGTCGTGACGTCACGTTTTGGGCAGTGCTTGGGATTTTAGGTCAAGGGAGGCTTGTTGTTTTGCTTTATTGTTGACGATTAGTTTAACATCTTGTCATAAAGCTTGTTTACATTGCATTGTAACACCAATTATCTACTATTCGACATCCAAATACATTGTTCTCCTGTTGTATCGAGTGTGAGAGCCCGGCAACGGCAAACATGAAATGGATGTTCAAAGAGGATCATTCCTTGGGTAAGGGAGGTTTATTTCCTCATTAAAATACACAACACAATGTACCAAAGGTGTTTGTAGGATCCCTTATTGTATTAACCCTCTGATCTACTCCAATATATTTCCTGGGAAGTCAATATATTAGAATCCCTGATTTCTGGCTTCTGTTTTTTGTATTACTTCCAGAGCAGCTTTAGAGCCAAAACAAAGCAAATGTCGATCGTGTCATCTGTTATAACATTGATATACAGCCATGTGTTCTTACACCATGTCTATTGGTGGGTAAACCAACGTGTGTGTCACTAGTGCATACGATTATTACCTACTCGACGTCGTTTGAGTGTAATGAAGGACAGTTAGACAAAGAACAACAATATGTAAGCCTGTGGCTGTAGGCCTGTGGCTTTGTATCATACCCTGTATACTGTTACAACCTGTGTACTGTATAACCTGTATACTATTACAACATGTATACTATTATAACCTGTATACTATTACAACCTGTATAGTGTTACAACCTGTATACTGTTATAACCTGTATACTGTTATAACCTGTATACTATTATAACCTGTACACTGTTACAACCTGTATACTATTATAACCTGTATACTGTTATAACCTGTATACTGATAAGTATTATAACCTGTATACTGTCTATATTGCAACATTGTGCAAAGGTTTCAGTTTTTGATGATTACTGTACAATATCTGGACAAGACAAGTGTGGTCAAAACAAATGTAATTGGGCCCAAAATATGTTAGTTATTCTCAAAGTACGAAACAGAATGACAGCCTTTTGGTTCTTAAGTGTATACGTATGATTCTAGTTATTGACGGGATGATTAACTGAACGATTTCCCAAACCAAACAGACAGGTCAGTGAGTAGCTCAACACGAGTGTAAAGAGTCAGACTCAAGTGACATGTTCCGTCAGCGGGCGCTTGTAAATGCAATGTACATGTAAAGTCAATGCTGTAATCAATTGGATATTGATTTAGCTTGTTTGTCTCTTCCATCAGAACATCGGTGCATAGAATCAACCAAAATTCGCAGCAAGTACCCTGATAGGGTTCCGGTGAGTAATTCCAGAGTAATTCCAGTTGGACATTATAATAACTGCATAGGAATAGTTAGAATGAAGTCTGTGGTCAGTCAATGTACTATGTGTTGTTGTGTTGTATGTCAGGTGATTGTGGAGAAGGTTTCAGGATCACAAATCGTGGAGATTGACAAGAGGAAGTACCTCGTCCCGTCTGACATCACGGTGGCCCAGTTCATGTGGATCATCAGGAAACGCATTCAGATGCCCTCTGAGAAAGCCATCTACCTGTTTGTGGACAAGACAGTGCCTCAATCCAGGTCAGAGTCCTTAGAGAAGAGGCCTGCTTTCGGTCTCATATCAGAGAGTTGTCAAAATTATGCAGTTGTCAAAAAGGCGATATCTTTTTGCATCGCCTTTTTGTTACTATTATAACACAGCACATGAATACATGATCACATCCGTTTTGTGCAGCACATGAATATGCCAGCGCAAAATCCAATCTGGGTGTACCTAGCTTGGTTGAACTAAGTTGCCCTATCAGACATCAGCCATACACAAATTATACCAGCGTATCATTCTTTGGGAAAACGCAAGTCAAGTAGAGTTGTGTAGTCTGTGATGTACAATCAAAAAAAACCTCTAGCGTTGCAATTCCATGGTGAATGTAATGATTCTATTATTATTTTGGAGGGCTTAGTTTCTTAATTATGCATCATAATGGCCAGCCTGTAGGCTAACAGCAGTACCCTGTAATAATAAGTATAATACTAGTAATAATAGTAATTCTAATACTGAAGTACTATTGGTACTATTTTTCTTAATAAAAATAAAAACTGTAAATTAGCTTCCATGTTATGGTGACTACTTGTTACTGAGTAGTCACTGTGTTTATCGAAGCTAGTTCCATCTCATATGATCATTCCTGAACGAGTTCCCTCTTACAGCATCACGATGGGACAGCTGTATGAGAAGGAGAAGGACGAGGATGGCTTCCTGTACGTGGCTTACAGTGGGGAGAACACCTTCGGTTTTTAAAACCCACAAATGTGATCAGACCCCCCTCCACCATCACCACCCGCACCACCCCCCACCACCCCCTTCGACAGCTTAGACAAAACGCTGGATTCCCCAGAGATATGGAATGGCTGGAAGGCGTCCGGGATGTTGACCGAGGGCTCGCTTGGAACGGATGATAATCAGTGAGGGCGCTTGTGTTCGCTTTGGCCCATGCTGCGTTTTATGTTGACTGAATAACTTAAGTCTCGATTTGAATTGTGTAATAGTGTGGTTTGTATTTCCTGTAGCAGTTAAGTATGTTTTGGTTAGTTTTGCTGTTTGCGAATAAGGTGACCAGATGTCCCGGTTTTCCCAGGTCAAATGTCCCTATTTTAAGAAATAGCATAGGATTTAAATATATAAAGATTTTGGCAAAGGTTTTAACTTGCTGATAAATATACATTTTGAGACAGTTGTAATTAGTCTCGTGTCTATCTGATAGACTGTGCCATTAACTAGCTAAGCGGAGGTCTAATGACTTTATATCATAAGCAGGCATGAATGATCATAAATAGGCTCTCAATTCCATAAAGAACGATAATCTATTCGAAGTAGCCTTTGGCTTGGGTGGTTTACTGGTTTAAAATGCATCATAGTAAACCATTGGATGTCTAACGCCCAATTTCTTATGACAGTGCTACATTGACCATGATGAGAATAGGCAAAATGTGAAGAGGTTTGTTTTTCACTGAAGGTCAAAATATCAGGTCATTTGTTGATTTGGAACGCCAAACAACAAATGTCCCCATTTTTAATTTAAGAAATCTGGTCACATTATTTGCGGATGGCTTTTGTTTGGCTCTCATCTTTTAAGATTATATTAAAATGGAACTATTTGAAGGTAAGGTAGCTGGATGACCTCACCTAACCAATAAAAAAGTATGCCGTAAACATATCTTGGTTTTCTTCTTTCACAAAACACTAACTCTCAAGTGCCTCTAGAGGGTGGTGTTGAACAAGCAAAGGTTACAATAGTTTTACAGTTTATTTGAGTTGGTACTAGTCTCTATTGGTGCAGGGGGAGAAGATTGTTAATTTGCAATGGTGAGGGGAACAATAAAAGGATAAGCATGTAAACTAGCAACAACAAAAAAAGCTATAAATCTGAAAAAGGGCTACATCTAAACAAAACTGACCCAACCTATTGCCCTGTTTGGCATCTCTGAAGTATATGTTCAATTCAAATGTAATGCATCACATGTTGGGGCTAAGGAAAGCCAATGGGGCCCAGATTTGAGGCGAAATGTCTGTCACATTGCCAGACGCAGAACTTAGCATAGCCCCCATAATGGACCCGTTTATCAAGCAACCAAGCTAGTTTCTCCAACGGCAGTGGCATGACTTTTTAAATAATTAGCCTTTAAGTTGAGCAATTCAGGATACACATTCCACACTCAAATGAGAAGCAGAAAAAGTTCCAGACCAATGCTTAGTTCTAGTATAGGACAATAGACACAAGGACAAGCTAGAGATAAACCACACAAGTCAGACACATTTGACTCCTTACACTTCAAGGTCAAGAACATGGAGTGGAAACAAATGTAATTCTGCAGACTGCATATTTTAATTATTTTACTCAGTTTTCGGTCCAAGAGAATCCTTAACACTTCAAGGTCCAATAAGTTTCTGGTCTGGAGGGTCACTGGTCCAGCAAGGTTATGGTCAGTTGGGTCACAGGTCCCGGTGCAATAGGTTTCTGGTCCAGTGCAGGGCAACTTGTGGATTAAGTCATGAATAAAAACCTTCTCCAAGAGTCATAGTTTTGTGCTGGAGAATTTACATGCCAACCTCAATACTTCAATTACATTTACTGGAACATTGTTGGATCCAAATACTTGCGAAGTACACCACTCCATACAGACAGTTGCAGGAAAGTTCTGAAGATCAGGAGGGATTCTGAAATGTGCAAGAGAACAATAAGAGCTTGAAAGTGTTGGACCAGGAAGCCCTCGTGCCAGACCCGGGACCTCACACCAAACACGGGACCTCACACCAGACCAGGGACCTCAAACAGCTAGATCCTCAGATCTTAGACCTTCACCCTTTGGGGAGAAGTTAAACTGTGGCTGGCCTTTAGACAACCTCCATAGATAACACTGGCCCTTACAGCAGTCACATCCCAGTACAGGGTGTGGTCATTCTGTAGGTCGGACAGGTGAGGTACACCTGAGGTCTACCAACCAGATGGTGGGAGACTTTAACCGGATGACCGTACAACTGAAGAGGCTGATACTGATACTAGATGATACTACTAGAGTTGACCCAGCTCCTCCTAGAGAGGGCACTGGCCAACCCAACACTACTTCAAGTTGCCAGCTTCCCAACGGTGTTTGCCAGGGTTCCTAGAGTACTGAGCAGATCAAAACAACGAGTATACCGTCATCAAGGGGGGCCCCAAGGGGGCCCCCCCATAAATCAGGTTTCACAACAGGTAAAAAACACTTTTACAGGCAACCACACCAGTTAAACACCACCCACAACTAAGTGAACATTAAAACTACTACAGACAACGACCACTAACAAGATGGCTTA
>JAOPJJ010000029.1:15095789-15109796 GCA_027122795.1 Enchelyopus cimbrius
AAACATGACCATCATGTCCCCTTAATAAATGTACTTTATTGTTTTCCCACATTTTCCTGTTTACAATTAATATTTTTTCTTTAATGCTTTTTTAAGAGATACATCAGAATATTGCACTTAAACGAGGAAATGAAAGGAAAGCTATGTAAATGGAAGAGGGTGGAAAGGGACCACAATGCATTTCAGTAAAGCCACAGCACAGCCAGGCCACTCGAGCCCTTCTCAGTATCACATAGTTAGCTTCTTAAATATACATCTTTTTATTTTTTAAATAGCATTTTTCTATGTAAGTCGGTTTTCTTTTAACTATTACAAGAACCAAAATCACACATGCACATAAAAGCAGGTCTTAAGGTAAACCAACAGTCCTAAGGTTAACAACGGGATTGGGATGGGGGTTGACCTTGATATGTAGGGAATTTACAAAAGAAAAACACAAACATGTATTTTTTTCCCTTTCCCTTATTTTTTTTTTTTTTTTACCTGAAACTAAAACAATGAATCAGTGTGTAGCTATAGATGTGGTGCAGGTTAATATGTATTGACGGAGGGAACGAAGTCTCTCCACCTGGCAGTCTGTACGTTTGTGCGGTTATGCTACGCTATAATAGTAGTGATCATGTTGTCAACTTTAGCTTAGAATAAGTGTATGAACGACCCATAGCGCTCCCAAAGTGCGAAAGCCATACCAACGAGTTGCCACCCACTCATTAGCGTTATTATCGTCAAGTGGATGCTGTTTGCGTTGTCATTTGTAGAGTTTGAGAGAGCCTTGAATCTAAAGCACTCCTAGTATGAGTATGATCTTTCACTCTAATGCGACTAGAATGCCCAAAGCGGATTTTCTGCAGTGAGCATGGCATTCCTAAACGCCAGTGCAGTGTTGACTTTGCGGGTGTTAAGTGGACTGGTGTTTGGGTTATACCGTGTGATGCACAGTAACCAAGGCAACCAAGAGATCCAAGTCCTCCAGTGCGAGGATGTAAAGGTAATCTGCTTCTAGTCCACATTCTACTGAACTGAGTCCACTGAGGTCCAGGGTTTATACCCCTACCTCCTCATCTTGTTCCTGTGCAGCCTTGCATTGTACGACCAAAGGAACTTTCCATTTCAAATCTGTCTGAACATGTTTTGTGGTACATTGTTGATATAACTGCAATGCTTGTGTCATTTTGCTTTGAATGTGGAAGAGGTGACCTGCTCCACAGTGGACTTTTTGATTGCAAATACTGTTTGTAAAAATTGCACTGATTTATTATGATGTTTTCAGGCAAGGCTTGTGGTTTTAGTTTTTAAGGTTTGTTTGCTTTTAAGTTGCCATTGAAGCTCAATAAAAATGTTTTTTTCTTTTCACAAAAAGATTAAAATATATTCAATATCAAATCAGGAGACATCACACATAATACAGTTTTAAAATAGAAACCTGTTCATAAAAACATACCAAGTGATATGCGTTTCTCAAAGATAACCATCCTAAAAAGGCCTGTTTTGATGTCCAGTACATTAAAGACACATGAATACAGATATGAGAATGAAAATGATCAATGTGATTACATTTTCAATTGTAGGATAGAGCAACAGCAGAACGGATCATATGTGAACAATGTTCCTTTAAGCCTCACGTGTGACTTGACTTTTCACACCGGTCTCTGTGTTTAAAATTATGTGATATTTGTGCTTGCGAATTATCGCAATAGGAATGCAAATTTGGAATTCTTGCCAAAAGGTGCAATGAAAGTATACTTCAAATGTGCAATACAATACAGTTGAGACTTGTTTGTGAAGCACTTCATCTACAGACTGACTTACAGAAGAGACCAGCTCACCAAGCTTCAAACAATCATTGAACTGTAGTCATGGCCTTTAGAAATCTGATATTCTTCAACCAGTCCTCCTCCAACCCCACACACCAGGACAGAAAGGCACATGTGGGTGACTGTCCAATCTAATCCAAGCATTTCCCAAACCACCTCCGTCTCTCATTCGTCACTGAACACAGCACACACCTTTACCAGGCACAACACTCTCTTCAGAGCCACATGTTCCTATTGCTGTAATGGAAATACAATCTTCCTCTGTCCTTTACAGAATGTCCACATTGAGGTCATATTGACCCATACTAACCATAGCAGTTTTCATCGAGAACACATTTGAAATGTTCAATTAATAGACACTAATAGGGGGTGTTTCAAATATATAACAATGCAAACCCTGTTACCTACTTATTTTCATGTTGTTACTCAATATCCTGCTCTTTACTACAAAAACATCCACTGCAGGGATACGTAAACCTAATATCATCGAAAGAGAACAAAGCCAAGACAACATAAACGACATAAACAAAGCCAAGACTAAATAGTTAATTGTACCTGTACGAAAACGGAAATAACTATTGACCCATCCATGAGAAAAACCTACTGCAATTGTCTATGAAAAACGTATCAAAAAGACAGCTGGAGTTTACTTGGATCTGTTACTATGACAACAGTAGGCACAAAGTAGTACAGTTGGACTAGTATTGTTTGAGATGACATACAGACATAACTGTAAATGGTACCAAAAACCAATAAACATCAGAAAACTAAAACAGCTGCTGCATGACTATAATTAGATTTATCTATTGTGTTGCTAATCTTACAACATAGTAAAATAAAAGTGTGCTTTGATTCATTGGACAAAGAAACAGAACAAACAATTTATGATACAAGGCCAAATATTTGGGTCCTTCCTTGGGTCGAATTAGCATGATTGTTTCACGTTTCTTTCTTGGAAACTGCTACCACATCACAAGGAGGGGAGAAAACCACAATATACAATGATGTGGTCGACAGTGTTGTCTTATGAGGACCCCAGCGATACCAATATAAACAAGAACCAAGACTGAGCAAGAGCTGGACAGACCAAAGCAGAGACAGGTTATGTATAACGGGGTGTAACAGCGACTGAGGACACGCAGAGAGGGGGAGGGAGAAAGAGAGAAAGAGAGTACAAGAGAGGGAGAGAGAGAGAGAAAGAGAGAGAGAGACGGGAGAGAGTCTTTTAAAACTCGATCTTGCATGCAGGGAAGGACTCATCCTGCATGACCACCGTGCTGCTGGAGGCCAGCACCATGATGTTGAGCTCCTGCTGCCTCTCGTGGGTCTGCTGGTACCACTCCCGGGTCACCTCCGTGTCGTGGGTCGGGATAAGCGTAGCCTGAGGGAGAGGAGGCAGAGGATTGATGAGGTCATCGTTCAGGGCTCTTGGCTGCGGGGCAACGGTCGCTGAATGTGCAGTCCAGAAAATGAGGGGTGGCGACAAATTGGCGGCCACAAGATACGGTTTGTAGTAATAATAAACTTTTTAGATCCCACTAGAATGTAATGCTATTTTGTGTGATGCTAACTGCTGCTGCCACCACTACGCACACAACTACTAGTAAGACGGAATATTACCTGCAGGTTTGAGCCCCACTGGGCCTTCCCATTCAGCAGTGCATCCAGGACATCTCGGCTGGGCTCTGCACTGCTCGTGTCGTTCCCGCTGACTACGTAGTATGAGGACCGAACGCGCTTGAAGAACTCCTGGTCGACGTTTTTGGCGCTGCAGTGGTTGGGGATGTAGGCAAGGTCCACATAAATAGGCAGCCCGGAGGTCAGGGCGGCCGAGCCGGTCTTCTGAGAGCCTGCACCGGGGGGAAGCAAACAGAGCAGTTGAAGGGGTTGTTCGTCACATAACACACACATTCATAACAGGGTAAAGGCAGGTGCGGCTCATACAGTTCAAAGGGTTTGAATTAAGCTAAGCCTACGCAGTCCTATGGAGGCCAAACTAGCAATGTCCATTTATATTGCCAAGGCTGGTTCTACTGTACACTTGAGCAAAACGGATCCCTGATTAATGTTACGTGGTTCAAACATTATCGAAGCCCACCATGACATCACTGTGATACAGGGGCCATTTGTTGTGAATTGTGCTCACCGGAGCTGCTCTTAACCCCGTTGGTTGTCGCCTTGCCAGGGTTGTAGCTCGACTTGGAGAGGTCGTCGTCCTTGGACCCCTGTCCGTCCGATAGGCGAGACATCCTGGAGCTCTTGTCTGCCTCCTTCTTCTTCAAGGATAAGCTGCGGGGGGATGAGGTCTGTTTGATGGGCATGGGGGACTTCTTACGCCTGGCAGGGGAGGCTGACTTCGTCTTCCCAGAGGTCTTCTTAAGAGCTTTGGGTTTGGCCTCTTTCTTTGTGAGGCCCTCAGGGGCCAGGGAATCTGGATCCACCATGCAGACATCAGGGTGAGGGGGCCGGGGATAAGGGTCCATGAAAGGAGTGGGAGGAGGATCGCGACTGCCGTCGGTGGGAGAGTACTGGCTTCCCCCGGCCACAGCAGCTCCTTTATCTCGAGGCAGGTACACAGTGTCGTCATCTGAGTCCATGTTGCAGTCACCAGGGAGTGAAGGGCACTCCTCAGTACCGCCGGGGGCATCTGAATCCGACTGGGAGGCCAAAGACTCGCTGACAGAAGTCGGAGGGGTGTCCTCAGTAGCTAGGGCCAGGCCCATGGACATGGCACCTGGCTGGTACATGGAGCCCGTTTCCTTGCTCTGCGACGGATGATGGGGCGACTGTCTGTTGGCCCTTCTCTTGACGGACAGATCATGCTCAATGCCCTCCTGTGATTGGTCGCTCCTGCAGCCCTGGTCGTCATCCTCGTCCTCGCTGGACATCTGCTTCATGCAGGGGTTGATGAAGGACGGCGAGAGGTCCCCCTTGCGCTGCCGGTGCTCCGAGGTGGAGTATCCCGGGGAGCTGCGGCCGACGTAAGAGGAGGCCGCCCCCATTTGTGTTTCCCCCTCCCCATCCTGGTCGCTGTCGTCGTCGTCGTCCTCCATCCCGCCCTGGCTACACTCCTCGGTGTAGAATGGGGAGCGGAACGCCTGGTCGGCAGCGGAGAGGGACAGAGGACGGGCGGGCCGCTCCGGTTCCATCTCACGCTCCTCCTCAAATTCTTCCTCGTGGCGGTAGTGTGGTGGGGAGTCCCCGGGGACCATTCCGATCTGAGGCTTAGGCATCTCCCAGTCGTATGCTCCCCTGTAGCTTTCTGCCTCCCACGGCGCCGCTTTAGCGGTGCCGGCGGCCGTGGCCCCGGACGCTGCTGCTGCCGCTGTGGCGACAGGGGAGGTCACACTGACCTCTGTCGGCCCATTGGCCGTGTCGGGCTTGCTTATGCTAAATGGTGATGGTGTGTATGAGCTGAGAACATCAGGGACCTTAGCGCCTGAACTCATGGTGGGGAAAGGCTCGCTGTTTTTTTCAGAGAATGAGAGGGCGCCGCTCAGGCCGCTGCCGCTCGGAGACTTCTGGGTGACCTCACGCACGTAGGCTTCCTCGTCCTCCTCTTCCTCACTGCTGTCGGTTTCCTCAAAGTAATGCTTGCTCGCCGTGTCGGGGCGGGGTGAGGAGGTGATGCCGAAGAGGGCGGCGGCGGCTGACTCCGTGTCCTTGGAGGGTGGTGGTGGCGGGCCGAACGCTCCTGCCGGCGCCCCAAACCCACTGGCCGTCTCCAGCTTGGAGTCCTCGGACCACTCGGGTTTATAGAAGTATTCCGACTGAGGCGTCTTCTCCATGATTCCACCCAAGCCTGTCTTACTGTCCACCTTGTGATCCCCGGCAAAGGCTGTGGGAGAGACTGAGGGAAAGCTCTTGACCTCCTGGAATGGGCTGAGTGGTGACAGGCGAGCAGGGCTAGGGGTGGGCTCCATTGTGGAGGCCGTGCCAGCAAGCACAGGGCCCTGTTTCTCGGACACCTCTAGATACTCATCCTTGGTGGCTCCACCACTGGGGAAGGGCGAGTCAACGCTCGGGGAGGGTTCATCTTTGAAGGAGGAGTACTCAAACTGAGGCTCCGCTGTGGCAGGGGTCTCCAGATCCTCTCCAAACTGCCGGCTGGTGGACAGAGAGCCGGAGGTGGAGGAGGAGTAGCTGTAAGCTGAAGAGGAAGAGTAGGCAGGCGCTGCTGTAGAGGTGTACTGAAAGCTTGTGTCCAGAGAGGTTTTTCCCAGAAGCTCCGGTGTCTTCTGTTTATCAAACTCAGAATCGGATCGGTCACTCTGATAATAGTGGTCCTCTGTTGATTTTATAGAGATGTCCATCTTTTCACTCTCTTGAATATGACTGGATAGACATGAGTCTTTATCTCCCATTCCATATGAATACTGGAAGCCAGTAGAGGAGCCAGAAAACCCTGTGGCTCCTACATCTGTAGGCTTGCTGCTGAAGGGGGGGCAACCAACTTTGGCCTTCTCTTCAGCCTCTGGAGTACTGGCACTGCTCGTCGTGGTGCTTGGCTTCCTCTGACTATCATAACCATAGCCGGCCATGGAGATCATGAACTCTGTCCTTTTAGATTCTATCATTTGGCTGACTGGACTTTTGACGTCCTTCTCAGATTTTTCTTTGGCCCCTTTCTCATTATCTGAATCACTGGCAGCTTCCTCCTCCTCCTCCTCCTCCTCATCCTCCTCCTCCTCTTCATCATCCTCATCGTCATCATCAACAACTTCATCATCATCATAATCTTCCTCATCTCTCGCTGTTGGTGACGCAACCTTCTCGTAGTAGCTTGCGGTGGAGGATTTCTCTGAGGGAACCGCTGTTGTTGGGGAATATGCAAAGGACTTCAGACTGTCGCTGTGGTCTTTGAAGGAGAGAGAGTCTTTCTCGGAGGACAGGGAGGTGGAAGAGGCCTCCGGCCTATCCGCCACAGAAGGGAATCGGGTTACTCTGCCATATTCGTATACACCAGTTTCTTTCTTACTGCTTTCAAAATCTGTTCCTGGACTTGTGGCATCAGGACAGAATGAGGTGGAGTGATCTACTCCATAAGAGTGGATATAGTCCTCTTCCTGAGATGTTTTCTGTGAGGCTGTGGGCAGGGAGGGGGAAAGGTCAGTTCCTTTCTTCACGGTGGCACTCTCCATTGTCAAGGAAGCCGCCTGTTGATAGTCCACCGAGCATGGCTTGCTGTCGTAAATGTCGCTGTAGGAAAACGTCTTGCCATGCACATAGGGGGTATCTTGCCTTAGGTCCCTTTCAGAGCCCTTCTCTTTGCTCTCTCTCTCAGGGAAGTTGGAAAGACTGAAATGAACACTTTTCTCCTGCTCTTGGAATTCAGTTTGGTCTGTTCTTTCCTTGCTGTCCTCTTGAGCAACAGGTTGGACGTGATCAGTCGTGGGGGGCTTAGCTTGTCCCCCACTTTGGAAACCATAATCCTCATCCTCATCTTCTTCTTCCTCATCTTCTTCGTCTGAATACATCACTTGGCGTTTGGGTTGTTCTTGAATTCCTCCGGTCATTTGAGGCTTTTCTGAGGCCTTGGCCTGTGTCTCAGCGCAATACTTTGATTCTATGTTATCCTCCTCCTTCTGCTCCTTTTCCTCATGTAGAGGCTTCGATAGGCTTTCACAGAGGTCATCATCATCTAGGAACCTTCCCTCCTTCTCTTCCATGAGTCTTGCGTTTACAACAGGCTGCAGGTCCTTTTTTACATAATAATCCCCTTCATCTTCTTCATCCTCAGACTCCTCAGAGCCTTCTGATGTTGAGAGCTCACCAGACAGACCAACGTCCCTGTTGTCTGAAATAGTGATAGATTTATCTGTCTTCTGAATATCTGCACTTGCTTTGCTTCCAGTTTCCGCTTCGTTTAGTTTGCTCAGTGTTTGAGCTTCGTTTTCGTCCATCTTAAATGGCTTTTCCTCAGTTGGAGAGTAGCCACTGCTAGTGGGGACGGACTGTGTGGGAGAGGCGAGTTTCATGGTGCTGTCATCTGGACTTTGACATCTTTCGACACTGTCCTGCATGAAGCCGGAAGCTAACCCAGTGGAAAATGATGAAGGAGGAGAAGGTGACTTCTTTTCATCCCAAATCAGAGACTCTTTACTAAGTGGAGATTGTTTTTCTTCTCTCAATAGACTATCCTGCT
Organism: Enchelyopus cimbrius; assembly: GCA_027122795.1. Lineage (NCBI taxonomy): Eukaryota > Metazoa > Chordata > Actinopteri > Gadiformes > Gaidropsaridae > Enchelyopus > Enchelyopus cimbrius. The sequence continues at coordinate 15,103,749 of JAOPJJ010000029.1, forward strand.
TGAAACCAGAATCAAAGCCAGTGGAGAATGATGAAGGAGGAGAAGGTGACTTCTTTTCATCCCAAACCATGGAGTCTTTAGTCAATGGAGATTGTTTTTCTTCAGTCGCTACACTCTCCTGCTTGAAGCCAGAATCAAATCCAGTGGAAAATGATGAAGGGGGAGAAGGTGACTTCTTTTCATCCCAAACCATGGACTCTTTACTAAATGGAGATTGTTTTTCTTCTCTTGCTAGACTCTCCTGCTTGAAGCCAGGAGCAAATCCAGTGGAAAAGGATGAAGGAGGAGAAGGTGACTTCTTTTCATCCCAAACCATGGACTCTTTACTAAGTGGAGATTGTTTTTCTTCTCTTGCTAGACTCTCCTGCTTCAAACCAGAATCAAATCCAGTGGAAAAGGATGAAGGAGGAGAAGGTGACTTCTTTTCATCCCAAACCATGGACTCTTTACTAAATGGAGATTGTTTTTCTTCTCTTGCTGGACTCTCCTGCTTGAAGCCAGGAGCAAATCCAGTGGAAAAGGATGAAGGAGGAGAAGGTGACTTCTTTTCATCCCGAACCATGGAGTCTTTAGTCAATGGAGATTGTTTTTCTTCGGTCACTACACTCTCCTGCTTGAAGCCAGAATCAAATCCAGTGGAAAAGGATGAAGGAGGAGGATACTTTTTTTCATCCGCAACCATGGAGTCTTTACTCAATGGAGATTGTTTTTCTTCGGTCACTGCACTCTCCTGCTTGAAGCCAGAAGCAAATCCAGTGGAGAAGGATGAAGGAGGAGAAGGTGACTTCTTTTCATCCCAAACCACCGAGTCTTTACTAAATGGAGATTGTTTTTCTTCAGTCACTACACTCTGCTGCATGAAGCCAGAAGCCAATCCAGTGGACAGGGAAGAGGGAGGAGAGGGCAGCTTTTTTTCCTCCCACATCTTTGACCCATCACTAAATGGAGCTTGTTTAGCTTCAGTAGACCTTGTGGGAGAAGGCTCAGTGTCAGGAGAAGGAGGTGAAAACATGGTAGCTGGAGAGGTTTTGTCTTTCTCCTGGAGCATCGCCGAGGCAGCCCTCTCGTAGCCTTCCTGAAGTTTACCTAGAGGAATATCCACATTGGGTGTCTGGTCCTCATCCTCATCTTCATCCTCATCCTCATCCTCCTCGACCGATTTGGCCTTCATATCTTTGGCCTCTATCTCGGGAATAATTGGCTGGTAGTCCTCAGACGGAGGTGATTTGAAGCATTTATCTTCCTCCAGGGAGGAGGTGGGAGAGATGGTTCCTGCGGAGTGCATATAGTCTTTCCCGTGGGTTGCCTCAGTGCGGGAGGGAATACCATTTATGGTGTCCAGGAGGAGAGAGCTCTTGCCGGTCTCCTCCGTCTTAGGAGCAGTCACTGATGCTATGGACTGGTCCTCAGCCATTGACGTGGGGAAGGAGGACAGTTTGTCGTACTCTGTGATCGAGGTGGCGGAGGAGATGTGCTCTTCCTCTGCAAGCGGGGCAGTGATGATGGTGGGAAAGGCCGAAAGAACAGGGTCATGACTGACCATGAAACCTTTTGGTTTAACATCATCCGCATGCGAGACAGTGGGGGTCTTCATCTCCCTCATGCTGTGCATGGAGTCAAACGTTCCTGGGACGTCGGGGACAGAAATGTTGTAGGACGCCACGTCATACCGGAGCTGTGGCATTCTGTCTTCTGTGTCTTCGTGAATCTCCTCGTCAGAGATAGTCTGTTCTGTTTCAGAGTAACCGGGTATGGTCTCATCCTGTATTAACTGAAAGGGTTCAGAGGCAGACACTGCTGTGGCTTTTCCGGGTGTGGCAGCGACCGAAAGCGGTTTCTGTTCGGTTGGCATGATGCCCCAATCTTTTCCACTTTTATCTTTCTTTGCCTCATCGGTTTTGTACTTGAACTCCTCATCGTCTTCGGTTCCCTCCAGGTCAGCTTTTTCAATCACATCGCTCTCCTCCTCTGAGCTGTCGCTCTTCCTGGACGTGTCTTTAAGGTCAGGTTTTGTAAAGTGATCATATTTTTCCATTTCTTCCTCCTCATACTTTTTATCAAAGCCAACGTTTTCCTCCTTCTTCAGTATGTCAGAAAGGGGCCCTTCTTCGTTTCTTTCTTCCTCCTGTTGTGTTACGTTCAAAGGCATTGGGAATGTACTATCTGCATCTTGAGCTGTTATTTTCTCATCAGGGAAGTCTTTAGTATCCATGTGATCCGAATGCTGGGACATCACGTCATTTTGAACGGGCTCACTCCGCAGCTTGGAAAGCTCATCTTTTTTAAGGGCCTCAAAGTCCTCTGTGAGGTCCTCGGGTGAGGACAGAATGGAGCGGTTTGTTACAGCTGCAGCTGCCTGTTCAGGGGCCTTTTTAGGGACAGCCCTTTTCTCTTCCGTTGGCTCTTTGACTGATTTATTTTTGTCAGTCTTGGGTTTGGTCTGAGTCTTCGCTTTGTGTAAAGTTTTCCTAACTTCTGGAGTAAGCGGCTTCAGGTCTGGTTTGGTGATTTTTCTAAGCTCAGGCTTATTGGGGTCTTTCTTTTTATCCTCCTTGGCTTTCTCTTTTTTATCCTCTTTCTTCATGACGTTCTCCTTGGCCTTGTCTTTTTTATCCTCTTTCTTCATGACATTCTCCTTCTTGACTTCACGCTTCTCCTTTTTGATTTCCTTCTTCTCCTTGTCTTTCTTCTCATCCATCTTGGATGTTTTTTCCTTCTTGATCAGTTTGTCCTTGGCTACCTTCTTTTTCTCAAGCTTGGCGGCCTGGGGCGCCACCTCACTGTTCTTCTGTTGCTTTGTGGCTTTTGCACTGATGCTTTTCACTTTCTTCTCCTCTTTCTTTTCTACTTTGTTTTCTTTACTTAGGTCATTTTTCGACTCTTCGTGTCCACTGGTTTCTTTCTTGGCCGTCTTAGTGGGTCGTTTGGGGGATGACTTCAGACTCTCTTTGCTGTCGGTCCTTGATCGGATTTTGGTTTGTTTGATGATAGGCGGCGGTGCTCCGGAGGATATATCCTTCTGCGTAGCCACTGGGTATCGCAGGAAGTCCAAGTGTTTCAGCTTCTCAAGCCCTTCCAAGATCTTGTTCTGTGAGGCATTTCCAGGGAACAACACGCGCACAATCTTTTCTGTGGGACTGTGTGGAACCCAAACAATAAGAGCAGTGACTGAAGTTAAGTAAGGGACAGAGATCTCTCCCTCTTTTCCATTGGACAGCACAATGCCGGTCTTGGCCTTGCTGTTCCCAGCCCATTTCTGCATGAGGAACTGCATCTCTTTGCTCTCTTTAACAGGGTTCAGAACATACATGTCTAATTTCCCAACACCAAGTTTGTGGAAAAGAGTGATAGGCTCAATGGTGTTGCTGACCACCCTGAAGAGGGGTTCTGGCTTGATACCGAGCTTGTTGAGGTACTGCAAAGTAAGCGAGGCCTCCTCAATGCTTCGCTTCACCTTAACAGTGGACTCGAGCATCCTCAGCTTCTCTGGAACATTGTAAAACACCACCCCCAGCTCAGGAGAGATCAGGTTCTTCATCCAGTCCCCATTGGAGTCAGATCCCTGGTGGCGCTCCTCTTCCTGCTCAGCAATCTTCCGCTGGAGCAACCCGTTGATGCCCGGGAGGTTGTCTGCCCCAATGTGAGTAATCAGAACGGAGTCAATCCGGTCGAGGTGTCGAACAAGCTTCCAGAAGCATGACTTCCGTTCAGACCCACCATCCACCAGGATGTTGAATCCATTCACAGCAAACAAGGCAGAGTCCCCCCTTCCACCTGGGAAGATGTAGCAGCAGGGCTTAGACAGCTTCAGAAAGCCTCCTGAAGTAGGGGGCTCCAGCAGCTCAAATGGGGAGGAGACATCCACCGCCTCTTCATTCTCATATTCGGCAAACTCTGTGGCTCCCTCCATGTCTGGATAGGTTGAAGGTTCACTATTCCAGAAGGCTCCGGGACAACTGATGATCCTAGCTGACTGAGGAGCTCCAGCCCCTTCTCCCTGACTGGATAAAGTAGATCTAGACAGATGCTCTGAAGATGAACCCCAGGGGACCTTGATCACCTGGAAACATAAACAGAGAGAAACACAAGTATATTTAATTTGTATCAATAGCAACCTTTGTACTACATGTTGTGCTGTTTTAAAGATGTGTATACAATTACTTGTATACAAAAAATGGCGTACCTGTGGTAGAGACACTCAGAGAAGTCCTTCCAGGTGAGGGCACCACCCTGCACCAACAGGTTGCACCCCTGCTTCAAGCTCTGACCACTCAGCACCAGTAACTTGAATCCAGGCAAGTCGATGATCGCAGATCAGATCTGGATAAGGTGTGTGAAAACACAATAGTCCATGAATTGTCAGCTCAAAGACTCTTGTGTAATTTGTCTTTTCCGAGAGTATTATACAAATATACAAGTTGACCATACAAATACCCCCGCAAATATATCATAATACAGGTTATCATGTGGCCTTCCCCAACAGTCAACAACATCTTTATTGTCATGGAACATCCCATCTTGACTCACCTCTACAGAAGCCCCTGAGATTCAGTAACACCACTGTCTCAAGGACATCACTCTTACGCAAAGGGTGAACAGGCCTAAAAACACACAGGCATAAACAACAGTTAATATCATAGTCTGGCGCAACACCACTGGTGGGTTCATGTGGCTGGAGGTGGACAACAAACACGGCCAGCATTAGTAAACTGTAAAAAAGTGTCTGTTAGGTTCTCGAATCCAAACCGTGTAGACCGTCCCCTTTAGAAACCACTCGAGTAGCTCCATAAGCAAAAGGACCCTCCTCCCTGATGTTTGGTTTCCAAACCAGTCAAACATCAAATACCAATGCAGGAGCTCTCCATCTTATTTTTCTGCCAACAACCACCTCAGCTAGAGGTTGAATTCTGCCAATGTAACTCTTCCAATAAAATCACATCAGTGATACAAAAACAAACCAGACACAAAACCCTTTATTGCCTGTCTCCGTGGATCTGCTTATCAGCCTGACTCTGCCGGGCGAGTTACACTGACCCAGTCCTGGCTGAGCGAGACGCATTGCAGCATTTCTGAGAGAGGGAGGGGAGAGGGAAAGAGGGGCAGGCCGAGAGACAGTGAGAGAGGGAGAGAGAGAGAGGGAGAGAGAGAGAGATTGAATGAGGGAGGGAGAGAGAGATTGAGAGAGAGAGAGAGAGAGGCCTGAGAGAGGTCTGTATGACAAAATGCCGTCCAGTGCTGCACAGAGGTGAGGGTAAATGCCAAAGCAAACCAGGCATAATAAGCATGTGTAGCAGCACCATCAGTTATTTGTATTTAGCATGACAAATGCTACTGGCACACCCCCCCGCCCCATCTTTATATTGGGATGCAAGGTTGTTAAAGGGGACTTCCATCTGCCCCCGGCCTGCTGCGATAAGGAGGCCAGGGCTTTGAGGGACAGAAGGGAAGTACCACGCTATTGTGTGTAGAGGTCAAATGTAAGGTCGAGAAATGTCTTACATGAAGAGGGCAGAGATATAACAGGCAGATAACAGGCTTAACAGTTAATATTCAAATATTTTTCAGCGTCTGACACACCAGCAACACACGCATACATAAGCCAAAATTAGATCAGCAGCATATGATTAGAGAGTTGACTTATTCTGGGCCAGTTTCAGCAGATAGTTTTCTTTAATGTCACCTGATATTATGCATGAAGAATAACAATTAAATTATATTAATTTCATTAAAAAAAATATATATAATACATTGTGATCAATGAACTCCTTCACTCTCATGTCTTGTATTTCGAACAGTCAATCACAAGCTCATCTGGCCTATTGGGCCCAAACAGGCCTGTCTGAGACAGTTATCAGCAACGATGGAGCATGCCTCTCTCTGTACTATGGCTGCAAGCAAAACAACGGTGACTCACGCGTATTTTTATTTTGGAATATTTCCGACTGCAATTCAGTAATTCCTCTGTTCGGTGGTGACCTTGTGGGTGGAGACAAACGCCCTTGAGTGAGAGAGCCTTTTGTGTCACAGGATGAAACGGCTTTGGAGCCT
>JAOPJJ010000029.1:15677843-15688717 GCA_027122795.1 Enchelyopus cimbrius
AGAGAGAGAGAGAGAGAGAGAGAGAGAGAGCGAGAGGGTGAGGGCAGGGCAATGTCTGTTGTTACTGTCAAAACATGGCTGTTCCGGGCGCCTGTTGGTCCTCATGGTAACGCGGTGCTGGCAGAGCGTGCAGCCGTGATGGACGACATGCTGCATTATGAGCGAGCGCAGGCCACAGCGCAGACGCTGGCCATTCACGCTCAGGTTCTGACCATTAAAAGCACTGAATGGACCATTGTTGGACCCAGAGGCTAAAGTGCTCTTCTGGAGGGCTAAGGTGGAAGTGAATGGCAGCCGGATTTGTTTTGCATTCTTCAGAATGTACACGGCTGCACTTTGTAGCCTTGAGTTAAACGATGGCTGAGTGCTGTTCAAAGTTTCTGTCCAATTTAACGTTTTTACTATTTTCCATCCCCTCTCAGTGTCTTTGATAGTTTACTGCCATGCCACCACTGATAAACACATGTGCAGTGACATGACTCCCCCTCTCTCTCTCTCTCTCTCTCTCTGTCTCTCTCTCTTTCTTACAGACACACACACACAGATACACACTTATCCCCGTACGGCGCACCCCAGTCGAAAGACAACATTCTTACGCATACAAAACACTGACTTTAGCGTCGTCCTTGCTGTCAAGTCAGTCAGCTCGTGGTTATATTTAGTGGCGGAGCCGTCCGTATCGTATGTCATATCCGCTCATCCGGGCCCATGTGAGACTTCCTCTGCCCACGGTCCAGGCATAGCCCGGCTGCTGTTTACACCCTAACTATAGACACACAAAACTGCTCTCTCCTCTGATACACCATCAATCTCTCCTCTGCTGCAGATCAGCAGGGCAGGCTGCAAACGGACAGACTGTGTGCAGTCTGTTGATTGATCGGAGGGGAGAAATACATATTTATACTGCATCATACAATGTTAGGTTTAGTGCTGTGTGTAGTCTCAGGCGATTGTTCTCCCCACAGTCAATCAGACTCTCACAGACGTACACACCAACACCGTATTACCGCACCTTCTGTCTCTTCATTGACCACTCTTTTCTCATTCCTCCTCCCCTCCCCCTGAATCGGTTAGCATGTGGTCAACTTCATTAGCGAGCTGCAGGAGCAGATGTGTAAGTTCCAGGAGGAGATCAATAGCAAGATCCAGGAGAAAAAAAACCTGAATATCCAGGCAGACGTCCAGACTGACACAGTAGAGACCGCCTGCCCACCGCCTTCCACCGAAGGCCAAAGCTCGGCCCTGGGGCTTTCCTGCGACAGAGGCCCAGAGGAGATACACCCACAGGCGGACGCTTCAGGCAGGCCTGATGAGAATCAGGAGAACTTAAGAGAAAGCCGGTCAAACGCAGAAGCCTCCTGCGCGTGTGGAGAACAGAGTGTAGGCAGCCGCTGTGTGCATGACCTCTGGCCTACAGCATGGTCAACTACCACATTGGGAGAATTGTGTGTTTTGGAACGTGTTGTGTTAACATCGCTCCTTGCCTTAAAAGCCATAATGGACACATTATCGCTTTATGCATCTGCGTGTGCACGGTTTTGGCCATTCCTCAGTTGTGCGATATGTTCTACCATATCTGTGGTGTGGTGTGGCATCAACACAGTGTGCTTCTGCGGTGGTAAGGCGGTGAGCCAGAAGAGTAGACATTAAAAAGAGAGTTACAGTGAAACTGATTTATTCCTCTGTTGCAGGTCTTGCTGAAGGAGCTTCGCTTTCTCAAAGAGCGAGTGGACGTGCTGGAGGATCAGAAGCTGCAGTATGAGAGGAAACTCAAAGCAACAAAGGTAGAATGTGTTCTTTTATTCTTTCGCGGTCTGTTTTTAGAGTAAATGCAATCGGGTGCCCAGCAGCTTCCAGACGGTTTCCTCACGCACAACTTTCCTAAGCGGAGGCCAATCAGATGCTCCGGCCAGGTTTAAACGAGCCATTCTCTCTCTCGCAGTGCCCTGTTCACGGGGACAATGTTTTCTCAAGGAATCTGAGAACAATTTTGTAGGTAGAAATAGATATAATGACATCCCATTACATTTGAACCTCACTGTTGTTTATCTTGGCCTGGTTCCATGTTATTAACTAGAGGACTCTCTTAAGTACCTTTCTCCTTTTGTTCTTGAAATTATGCTCATTTTAAAAGCATACTGTGCTCTAATATTACTTTTCTCTCCTTCGTGTCGCAACTATTTCTCGAACTTCCCCGGTTCTCCTCTCCTGTGTCTTTCCGTGCGCATAATCTGTGGACCGTGGCTCGGTTCATTGGCCAGAGGTTCACTGAGGTTTAAAGGGGGGAAAAGAAAGTAGTGAGCTCTTAAACCCTGATTCTGCTCTACCAGACTCAAGACTTAAGCCTCCTTTAAATGCCATCGAATCCCAACTCAACTTCAGTGTGCCTGTTCATCTCATGTCCCCTTCAACTCCATCAACAACTACAACACAGGAATTGGTCATTCGCCTCCAACCTGAGAATCGGAAATAGTGTACCTAGAATTAGGACAGATAACTACACATCTTGATAATGTCTCTGGGACCTATTCGTCACAGATGATTTTCTTCTTAAATATAAATAAAGAACTTAAGATAATCTGGTAAAGACATTAGGCATTAAATGAACTTCATTGCCATCTGCTGTTCTCCTCTTTGGATGTTTCCCTATACATCTCAAGACAAAGCTGGGGTAATAAATGGTCCCTCAAAGTTCATCAGCAAGTTATGGACGATGTGTTGTGGTTGGCATGTACCACACTTTGAGAGTGGAAAAATAATACGGTTCCCTAATCTTTCCATCACCTCTTCCAGAAGAACAGACATGTATGCCGCTGTGAAATTAGTTTTTGTTGGTGAAAGACGTTGAACAAGTCTGTTATTTCCGAGTTGTGAGAGGTGCGCTTAAAGTTTGTTGGTGGCGTTAGTCTGTTCTCCAAGCACCTCCGTGTTTTTCAATCGCTCTGTGCTCTCTACCTGCAGGTGGAGATCAGCTGTCTGCAGCAGCTTCTGTTCAGCAAGAACACAGAGATTGATAACCTGAACACTCAGCTGATGACCAGGCCCTGTCTCAATAATGAGAACCCAGAGAGAGGTAAGGGCCTTCCTCCAAACTCCTAAGTGCCCTGGGCCAATCCACCCAGGGCACTCTCACTCGGCTTGGTCGGGTAATTAAACCTGACTTTGTGTTTTCTTTGTGATGAGTCTGCTGCAGCAAATACCTTGCATTGCAATAACATGTATGCTATAAAGGAGTAGGCAGCTATCGGAGCGTATTTCAGCTCACACGGTCCGCCCGTCTTCCGTTGCCTTGACCTCTGCATATCATATAGTGTAGACTGTCGCTTTTCTGTTTCTGCACAGGAAACATCTGGGTTTTGTTTGGCTAAAGTCTCCAAATAATCACTCGTTTCTATTAATGCTGGTGGACTTTCGTGTTTTATCTGACTTTCATAGCAAAACATACGCGCATCCGTGTGCAATTAGCCTTCCCGGTTTTGTTTTGCTTCAGTTACTGGAAGTGAACTTCAACCATGAATCTTCGGCACGGCGCCTGTCATCCTATGTATAGGAAACATCCAATACTTCATTTTTGTGTGACCTATTTCAGCAGCTATGTTTGCACAGATGATCAGCAGGGTGTTTGTCTTTACAGAGCTGGAGCTGCAGAAGCTGAGAGCCGGCATGCAGTCCCTGCTGGCCTCCAACGAGGAGAAGGTAAGTGAACGCAGCCTGCGGTGCGTGTCTGAGTAGGGACGTATAGGGGAGTGTAATGGACCACATCCACTCTCTCTGGAGCGGCCTTGCAGAGTGCCAGCGATCTCTCAGTGCTAAGACAGTTGTAACTGTTTTGGGATGCCGCCATGTCTCACAGGCCCCGCCCCTCTATCCTTCACAGCACAGAGGGCCTTTTGTATGTGCCATGTACCGCACACGCACGTGCCCACACGTGCACACACACACATTAGATCCTTAAAGACTAGCAGTTGAGTACAGACGTGGCACGAAGACACACACACACACACACACACACAAAGCTGAGCCATTTTAGGCCCGGCCACATGTTCTAGCCCTCTATCTGCCAAGCCTAATTCTGGAGTCAGCTGCACTGAAGGAAACGTGGTAGAACCAGGCACAGGCACCACTTCAAAGACACGCACTCCAAAGAGCCGCCTCACTCGTGTTCTCAGCCCGGCTCACGTCCATCCCCTCCCTCTGCTGTGATGAAAAGGCTGTGTGAAGGGGAGGGGGGGCGTGGTGTTTGCTTAGCTGGGGCGGTTGGTATAGAGAGTGAGGTCCGCCGGTCCAGATGTTCCTTTTTAACTGAGAAACGCACAATGTGCCGCGTGTTCTGTGTTTACCCCCTGCTGCAGAACCAACGCATCGAGGAGCTCACAATGCTCCTGAAACAGTGCCGACAGTTCAGAGAGGTCCCCTACACCGCCAGACAACGTAAATAGTCCTACGACCTCCTAATACCGGCTGCCTCTTCCAGGGAAGCCTTTCATCCATTTGAAATACACTAGACCCGAAGGGGGTTTGTTAAGCCTCTGTATGTGTGCTGATGGTGGTTTGATTCTTTTTATCCTAGCTCCGCCCACTGCCCGCTCATTGTCCAATAGGAGGACTACGTCGAGCAGCAGTGAGGAAGAGGAGCAGGGGGGGATGATGGGGAACGTGGATTCTTCCAGCTCAAAGTCAGAGGACGTGAAATCCCAGGTGAGTTGGTCTCATGGTGTTCCATTTTGTTTCTGAAGCCTTGTGGTTCCTGATTCATCTACATGGCACAGCACTTAGAGTCGGGCATTTGTTCTAAAATTTAAATATTATTATGGGATGTTTAATTTAGGTCTCCAGCAGCAGCCTTTCTTCTCAAAATACATCTCTTACATCAGTTCAGAAGGAGATGAGAACAAGGTACCCGGACGTTTTTCTACAGAAAAACACAACAATATACATTATAATTCCTGAGATGCAACCTCACTACTCACAACTCCCATTTCCAATTTTTTAGGACAGATACACAGACCTCATCAAGTAGCACAAATGACCTGCCAAACGGACTTCAAGAAAAGGTATTTCATTTAACCCTGGACGACATGCAGAACTCCACCGCCAATATTGAAATAATTACACACAACAAAATATCTCTCATCAAATATGTTTCCATCCACTTTGCTAAGATAAGCGTATCGCTATTTGAAGCTCATTATCTTTGACGGTGCAGCGTTGATCCGGCCTTGTGATGCTATTTTCCCTCAGAGCGATCATGCGGACGCGCCACCTGTCGACGTCGCTCCGTCGGAGCGCAGCGAGGACAGGGACAGGGAGCGAGAGAGCCCCAGTGACACCCAGAGCCACACGTCCCCACATGGCAGCGAGGATGGAGACTCCAACCAGAGCAAGACCGGCGGTAAACACCAGGAACCAGAGAGCTCTAGACGAGTCCCAGCTGCAGGCCCAGATTATTTATGTAGGCCACTTACTTATCCATATGATTGACGTATTTTCCAACGGTAATTTTAGCCTAACCACATTTCCCTGACCAGAAGCAGCAGTGTCCTTTATGATTATGGCTAATATTGGAGGCAAGTGACACTGAGTACAGGCTCGGTGGAGGTTGAGGGACCACACCCTTTCCCTTGGTCTGATTGACCACACTGGTCCGACACCACCCCAGTCCCAATGTAATCTCAAAAAGAACACTTTGAACTCCCAACTCTCACCCCATTGCCTCTGATGAGACGTGCAGTGGGGGCTTTGGGTTTAGCCTGCACCAGAAATATCACGTACACGTTCAGCTGGAACTGCTTTACTTTACGCCGCCACAGGCCCTGAGCCAATGGGCAATTTTCCTTCTTAATAGTCTGTAGCCTATGGTTCCCTGAATAGAATAGAATGAAGATCACAGCTGGGAGCATATAGCGACAGCTAAAGGGCTAATGCTAGGATTTTAACAATCTTAAGGTGAGTTACATTGATTAGAAAAATAAATCAAGTAATGAACCCATTAACCAACACAACATGAGGGAGAGGGTGCCATGATTTTTTGCCAGGACTATTCATCCTCCGAAGATACATTCACGCATGACTTCCAGTCACAGTCAATATAATGTAAAACACATGTTGTTCCGCGTACGTTGACTCCGGGCTCCGTTAACTCTCGTAAGGAAACGCAGAGGGCAGCGACTGCTCCACCGGGAGCTCCGAGGCGGGCGGGCCGACCGGCGAGAGGAACGTGGGCTCTCCTGAATACCTCAAGACGAACAGAAGCTTGAGGAAGCTCTGGGGCAAGTGAGTGTGTTCTCACCCTGGGTCTTTTGTGCATTGTGTTGTGCATCAAGGGGGGGGGGGGGGGGCGAGTGTACTGGAAACAGATTCCAGATGTTCACGGTACCACTCTCGGTATCGGACATAGTTGAAGCCTGGCTGGGTCATTTTGGTTTCCCCGGCAGACTGCGGAGAACACAGTCCGGGGGACTCCAGGGAGGGGACCCTGACGCTGGACAGTTTCAGAGAGGGGGGCTCCGTGCCACTGCTGGGCCCAGGCTGACCCGGACCCCCGAATCCCACAGCTCTGTGAGGTATAGGGCCCCATGGATCAATAGAGGGACACCTAACGGCTGTTCTCTGGATCACAGCTCAAGCCCTGTTTAACCAATGTCTCTTATCAGGGACATGAACATACCGTTTGGCCAGTGGAGCAAGGAGCAGGTATGTGGCTGGCTGGAGGACTACGGCCTGGCCCAGTATGTGAACCTCACAAGACAGTGGGTGGACAACGGGCAGACGCTGCTCTCTGCCAGCCCCCAGGATTACGAGAAGGTGAGCAAGTTTTTCTCAAAAGCGTTTACAATCTGGCATCTGAACATGAAATGTTTTTATTCATTGCAGGTTGATTTTTTCATGTTAAGCAATGCTTTTTATCAATCAAAAATACCAACAATAATAATCGTAATGCATAACTGTCAAACAAACCCTCAGGAGATGGGCATTAAGCACCCACTGCACAGAAAGAAGCTGCAGCTCGCTCTGAAGGCACTCAGTACCAAAATGGTAGAGAAGTCTTCTGAACTGGACCACATCTGGGTCACCAGTAAGTGCTGACTAACGAGCATGAAAAGTCACAACATGCATGCTTTGAACATAACATATGGTGCATTTTTGTAACTCTCAAGGATCGAAAGACATTTTCTGTCTTTAATTCAAAGCAAACATATTTTGTGGTCATTTACGCCTCCACCGTGAAATCCCTCAAGTATTTGGAACCGGTTTGCAGGGTGGCTGGACGACATCGGCTTGCCTCAGTATAAAGACCAGTTCCATGAGGCACGGGTCGATGGTCGCATGATACAGTACCTCACCGTGGTAAGAGCCCACAACACCAATCAGCACATGAAGCAAGCCCTGATTAATGATCCAGCGCCCACCGCCAGTCTACTTGACACTCGACACCCAATCAGTGACAAGGCCTCTCTCATCACACAGGATCACTGTCCCTTTCAGCTCTCACAAAACCAAATATATGCATGTCTTTTTCTTGTCATTGTATTTGGCTTTACTTCCATGGTCTGCATATAAATGGGACATATTTCGTTTCCTGGGATTCATCGGGTGGTATTCCAAGAAAGAAAACAGGAAGAATACATCCACCGTCATTGAAAGGTTTGTTACAGTCCGTCAAAGTCTCCTAAATGCGCTCGTTGTTTTTCTCTCCTCGACCAGAACGACCTCTTGACACTGAAGGTCACCAGTCAGCTCCACCACCTCAGCATCAAATGTGCCATCCATGTTCTACATGCCAACAAGTTCAACCCCCACTGTCTCCGTCGCAGGCCAGCAGAGGAGGTACTGTAGCTCAGGCTGGCAGAGTCCACGCATGGATGTTTTGAAGAGGCGATGGGACCTGTGACCATGTCAAGTGGGTCACCGGCTAAAAACACTCTCTCTGGCTATCTTTAGAAGAGCCCCTCTCCGTTCGAGGTGGTGCAGTGGTCGAACCACCGCGTGATGGAGTGGCTGCGGGCGGTCGACCTGGCAGAGTACGCCCCTAACCTGCGCGGCAGCGGGGTGCACGGCGGGCTAGTTGTGAGTAAAGACAAAGGAAAAGTCACCTCACATACAAGGTTTATGTGTATCCTCTGCTACTCATCCAACGGGGGGAATCTTTGTCAATGACCATCCTCCATCACATCCCTCCAGATTCTGGAGCCACGGTTCAGCTCGGAGACCCTGGCCCTGCTGTTGAACATACCCCCTCAGAAGACCCTGCTGCGCCGCCACCTGGCCAGCGCCTTCTCCTCTCTGGTGGGCGCCCAGGCCACGCAGGAGAAGCGGGAGTACGCCAACGCCACAGGACACGTCCCGCTCACCACCACCGCCAAAGTCAGGGTGAGAAGCCCATTCACTGTTGAGGTGGGGTGCCATGAATCTAGGATTTTTAACTCGGGCATTAATGCATACTGTTGTCTTTGTGGTCAGCCAAAGAAGCTAGGCTTCACCCAGTTCAGCCACCTGAGGAAAAAGAAGCCTGAAGACACCGCGGACTACATCTGCCCGATAGACAGCGGAGGAGTCGCGGCCAACGGGGTCTTCCATCGACCCTACGGAGGGCTGAGGCACCTCAGTCCCTTGCTGGACAGACAGTCGGAGAGGCAGGAGAAGGCTGGCGCGCAGAGCTGATGCAGAGCAGAGGCCCCTCCTCATTCTCCTCATGAGTACCAAATGGAATCTTTTTAAACCCTGGCAACCGTTGCCATTCATATGAACCAAGACATGTTGTGGTTGAATTACGTTTTTGGGCAGATGTTGTTTCCAACATGCAAACCACAATGATGTTGTGGATATCGGAGGATAATCCAATGGAAACCATTATTTAGATCAAGCCTGCGCCAAGACAAACTCATGAAGCTACTTCACATCTCAAGAATTGAATAATACAATTCTAATAATAAGATTCATATTTGGCATACAACTGTTTATGCGGTTCATGTTAGATATATCAAATGAAAGCTCTATTTGCACTTGAGTTGACATTAATTGTGTGGCTACATTGCTGAGTAATGGACACCGACAACTTGGTGTAATTTGCTTAATATTTCTTTCAATATATTGGTATTTATATCTAAATACCAATATAATAAGCAGAAGAACCCTGCTAGTTACTGTAATTACCAGCAGTTTGCAGGTCAGGTATAACATTCATGTGTAATGTAAGTTTGAGTCCTTAATGAGCTTTACTTTCTTTCTTGCTTTCTTTCTTTAAGAATGAACTATTATTGCCATTATTTGCATTCCTTATCGAGTGGATTTCCACTTCTTGTTTTAATGTAATGCCTGTTATTGTTTATGCCATATAGTAACTTCTCAATGTACTCCTGATTTATATTTGAATATTGCCTTGTCATGTATTACTTTATTTATGTATTAGCAAAAAGTACAATGTGTTTGAGAACTGGAAGGAAATATACAGAACAAAGTGTACTTCTGAAGGTGTTACATATCATGAATACAGTAATAAATGTCAGAAAGGAGTTCATAAATATGTAAAGACAATTAAGGAATTACCACGTTCTATACCAAAGTGTAATTACCCTCCTTTTGGGATAATTTTTGAAATCGTACACCTTATATATTTCCTATATATTCTGATACTGCCCCCTGCTGGTACGAAATGAGGATGCAATCAAACTCGAATGTAGATGGATGTGATTAAAAACCTCTTTTCAAGGTACTTCAACATCAATAAAATGTATTACTGGAATCAGACACAATGAGTTGTATTTATCTTAAGCATATCCCTCATTCCTACAAAAACATATGTCCACAAAAAGTGTTTATTTAATCTGTGGGTGCGTGTGTACGAATGTCTGTCTTTCATTCTAAAGACTTTAGACTTGGAGGCCAAGTCGGTGTCTGGTTCTTGCTTGCAAGGTTTTCTGGTGTTAACAGAAAATGTAAATACACTTTTTACGAGGGCCACACTGGCTGGGCTCAGACTATGACCTGATGTGGGACAGCCGCTGGGTGAGTGGGCATTAAGGGCTGAATGTTTTGATGCGTTAAAACTTGGCCATGCTATCAGGTACAACATCTGATGATGATTCAAAATAACCTTAAATAATGGAAAAAAAGTGTGTCCCTTTTTGACAGTTTGTCAGTGATTGCAAACCTCATTTCTCAGGCGGCTGGTTCAGTTTGAATTTAAGAGCTGACATCTTCTGCCAAGAATTACGTACATACTATTATATTTGACCTAGTGCAACGTAATCAGCGTATATGTCTCCAACTCACAGAGAATCTGACCTGTGAGGTGATGTCCAGGCCACCAGGGGGCTCCCTATTGAACGGTCCAGTGTCCAGGTGTTGGAGTAATCGTTGGACTCTTCAGGTGGAGGATCAGAAAGAGGCAGAGACAAAGGAACCAATTAATCAATACAAGTGTTCGGCTTTGCTTCAATGACTCCTGTCTAATTACAACCACACTGAGCCTCCTCTCAACCCCTATTTTTTACCCGACAAAGGTTACGCGTCTAGTTTGGAGTTTGTTTAACATGTATAAATATTATCAATATCAAAACACTATTGGTTTCTTATGTTGTGTTTCATTCGCAGTATTGTACAGGCTGAGCATGGTTAATATAGCAGTCTGTAGTTTATGATGATGACACGAGACTTATCACTTGTCAAAATATATACAGGGTTCCTACAGGTTTCTTCAAGTCAAATCCAAGTGTTTTTAAGACCCTTTTAAGACCATTTATAAAAAAAAACGTAATGCCTATTTCACAGACCTACCGGCAAAGAAAAACTTTTCTTTCTTTTTTTTAATTTGTTCATTTATTTCTCAAACAAATGTGATGAAGAATGACGTACAGACAGCACAGCACCCTATT
>JAOPJJ010000029.1:16444854-16455424 GCA_027122795.1 Enchelyopus cimbrius
AGAAAGTAACACATCTTACATGGACTGCTGTAGACGTATGCTGACTAAATAGACAACCAATAGAGATGAGCTGAGGCCAGCTCATAGGAGTCAACCATCGCACCTTACCTCAGTGATGTATGTGAATCCTATTTTGGGTTAAACACCACGATCATGTTTCACATTGGTTAATGCATGTCAGCCTGCTCCTGGAGGCGCTGGGTGTATTAAATGAGGCTTAGGACCCATAAGGACCCATAAGGTGAGAGTTAAATCATGGATCCGCGCCAGCACCTTCCTTCCCAATGACTTCCTGGAAGAAACGCACGTTGAGTGACGTATTTCACCGGGGGTCAAATCTGGTTAGCACAGGTCAGCAAGAGCATGTGTGGCTGGTGAGCATCATCAACATGGCACAAACAACACGTTACCATCCATCTCGTGAAGCAGGGAAAGCACGTGTCAACTCCTACAGTCAGAGAGCGTTGCGCTGGAGTAAATAAGAGTACACAGCGCTTACTGATGCTGTTCCGGTGATCCACTCACAGGCGTTTGGGTATGCAGACAGGGACTCACTCCTTCATGGCCGGAAGGATTGTTGCAGAATGGATACACAAACCCCGAGCCGGCGGTGAACAGTGTTTAGTCTTGGTCCGGGGATAGTGTTCCTCCTGGTAATGGGGCATTAGCGGAAGTAGTGGTTAAAAATGGTAATGGGATATATGGATACAATCTAGGACGTCTCTGCTGCACGGGTTGTTTAAGTGGGGATTTGAGGCCGGTCTGATGGCCCTATCCTTGCTGATGAGGGGGGGTTATTATTTAGAGTCCCTAAATAAACTGTGCAAACAGTGCCATTCAGCGGGCTGTTGGATCAGCTCGCTCTGTTTAAAATGTTGTCTCAAATAGAGAGCGGCTCTGTGTGCACTGAGCACACCTCTCCTCAGCGGTGACAGATGGTGTAGACCCCTCGCTCTCTCTCTCTCTCTCCCTCTCTCAATGTCTATCACTCTATTCTCTCTCTCTCTCCATAATAGCTCAGCTATCATTGAAATCACATCTGGTTTTCTCATGTCAAGTAAATGTTTCACAAGTCACGAGAATAATTAGATTTTCCAGGACCAAGACCCATGTATTTTGGGTCCATCCATTTGGAAACACCCAGAGGCCAGTGTGGGAGTGGCCCCGGTCCACAGGACTGTTTGGTCTGAATGGTCTTTTGAGCCCACAGCAGACGCTCCCTGTAATGCTGCGTTTCACAGCTCATTTGAAGTGAGCACGTCTCTCTGGACGCGACGCTGTGGCTCATCCGCCACTAAACCCCAGAAGTAATGTGGAGCAGCTGTCAGCTCCCCCACTGAACAAACCGCCCTGACGGCTCAGAGTTGGCCAGCGGTGCTCCGAGGCACGGCAGGTGCACACTGCTTTCCCGATACAGGTGGTTAGCGTTCACCTCTTTCCCGCCTTGACTTTAGGGGTCCCTGCCGTCAGTGCTATGGTTCTGTTCAATGGCTCAGTTCTTCTGTTCACCTTTAAGGTTTATTTCAATGATACAGTTCTCTGGTTCAGTCCGGTAACCCTGTGAAAGTTTCAGACACATTTTCTAACAGTGTTTTTTCTCTTTTTCCTCAGAGCAATGCACCCGGTTCTGAGGAGTTCTGTCGCAGTCTCAGCGGTGTGTTAGTCTGCGTGTCCAGTCCAGCGCCGGCCCGTATTGAAGAACTCCTCTCACGCTGCACCTCAGCCGGAATACACCTCTACTGCGTTGGAGAGAAACAGCTGAAGGATTCCTCTCCATGGTTTCTGCCTTAATCAAGACCACATCATCATACATTGAAAAGATTTGCAAAGGAATGTTTACAAAGAAATTGGCCAAACCCATAAAGAAAAAAGAAAGAATAGAAAAAGATCCACTATCGAGCGACTTGCCAGCACATAATCCAACTCTTTCAACCACGTTGAGGACTACCGTTAAGAAGATCTCCAAATGCTCGTCGGCACGTAATATATCGCTCGACGAGGACGAGAGCAAGCACGACTGCTCCTCCCTCTCCCCCACGTTTAGTTACCGCGTGGCGATAGCCAACGGACTGCCCAAAAATGTTCTTCTTTTGAACAATAATGAGAGCAGCTTCCCAGAGTTTCTTTCAATCAACAGTTGCTATGCTGACTCTGTGAATGAGATCAAACCCATCCGCAGACTTAATGAACACAAATCTCACACCATGCCAGTGAGACGCAACAGGAAGAGCCTCATCAGTCTGGCTCCCTCTGACGGTAGCTCAGAAGGGGAGCGCGTGGAGAGGTCCAGTCTGCACACGCTGCGCCTGGGAGCCCTGCGCAAGCTGAGGAAATGGAAGAAAAGCCAGGAGTGCGTCTCCTCCGACTCGGAGGTCAGCAACTGGAGGAAGACCCTAGGCATCCGGAGCAAGTCCCTGGACCGCGCAGGGCGGCACCAGAAGAGCTCCACCCTGGAGCCCGGCTCGTCCTCCACCGGGTGCATCAGTCAGACCCAGGACGTCATGGAGATGATCTTCAAGGAGCTGCAGGGAATAAGCCAGATAGAGACCGAGTTGTCTGAGCTACGGGGACACGTAAACGCACTTAAAAGTTCTATCGACGAGATCTCCAGCAGTGTGGAAGTCGTTCAGAGTGAGATCGAGCAGCTTCGCTCGGGGTTCGTCCAGTCCAGAAGAGAAACACGGGACATCCACGACTACATCAAACAGATCAGCCACCAGGCTAACAACGCAACACTGAGGTTCCTCAATGTTCCAGAGGAGCGGTCCGAGAAGACAGAGAATCTTATATATAAGATCCTGAAAGATAAATTAGGATTTGTAGACGCACATAAAACCATTAAAATTGAACTAGCTCATAGGTTAGGGCAACAAAGGGAATGTTCCAATGCAAAACCTCGCCCTATAATTGTTATTTTTGCAACACCCCAAGAGCGGGATTTAGTCTTAAAAAAATGCTACAAACTTAAAGGGACAGGTATAACTGTTACTACTGATAGTTTGTCTAGTGATGTCAAGGAAAAGAAAGACAAAGCCATGTCTTTATCACAAACGTACGAAAGCATGGATATAAAGATCTCAGGCAAGGATAAAGTAGTAGAGAGCGATGACTGGGACTCGATGGACAGCGATAAAGAGCTGGAGGAGTTAAGCAGGAATAAATATGCAATGGTCGTTTCAAAGCCTGCTCACAAAAGTAAATCCGAGAAGAGGAGGGCCCATGATCATAGTCGCGCAGATGAAGCAGGGTACTCCGGCTCCGTTCACTACGCTGAAGATACTTACGAGGAATCTGACAAGCATTCCAAGGCATACTACTCTGATTTGACTCCTGGCTGGCTATCCCAGAGTGACTACTCCACTCCTAAACTAAGCCGCTCTGAGTCGGATTGCTCAAAACTCTGCCAATCGTACTCTGAAGACTTCTCCGAGAGTCAGTTCTTTACCAGAACAAATGGCGGATCCCTGCTTTCCTCCTCTGATCAAGAACTGTGGCAGAGGAAACAGGAAGATATGGCTTCTTCCTGGTACGCTAGCCCTAGCCAACCTCTTAGCCAGGAGAATGCGCCATACACCGAACATAATGAGGTTGAGACCACCGAAACTATTGACAGCGGTGTGAGCAATGGACTTGTGTGCATGTCTGGGGACAGAAGCCACTACAGTGGCTCACAACTCTCCTTACAGGGTGACCTTTCCCCTTGGAAAGATTGGCACCATTTAGAACAAGGGGCTGATTCTGGACTGGAAGCCTCTATTGAAGTATGCAGCCCATTCGACCCATCAACCATCCCCGGTTTCCCAGAGAACATAACAAAATGCCAAGAGGTTGATTTACAGTTTGAAGGGGATGAAGATTTTATGATGCTTGATAGAGACTCTTCTCTACCGCCAATTACCACCCACATCATTCCAATCCCACTAGAAAGGGAATCTGTCACTAAAGCATCTGCCCGTCAATCAAAAGACGGCTCTAAAATGGCGGCCAAAGAAAACACAAAAGTAACATCTAAAGATGTTTCTAAGGCCGCCTCTAAAGCAACTCATAAAGGAACAACCAAAGTGGTTCCTAAAGAGGAACCCCCTCAAGTATCACTCAAGGAAGCCCCTAAGGTGACTGCTAAGGCTTCATCAAAGGTGTCCTCAAAAGCATCAGCTAGGAAAGATCCCCTTAAGGACATCACTAAAGCACCTAAAGAATCTGCTGTCGTTACTCCTAAAGAGATTTCTAAAGTGACACCTAAAGAGGGCCCGATAGCTCCCTTAAAAGAAACGACTAAGGTAGCTTCCAGAGCAACTGCAAACGAGGCCAATAAAGTCACTTCCAAAGTAATCCCAAAGGACTTGACCCCTAAAGCTAGTCCAAGGGAGTCCCCAAAAGAAAGCCCTAAAGTAACACCAATCGAAAGCCCTATTTCCACTCCTAAAGAGTCACCCAAGGATTCACCCAAGGAATCCCCTAGAGTCATTGATAAAGAGGTTCTAGTTTCTCCTAAGGAAGCCACCAAAGTTGCTTCTAAACTAACCTCTAAGGAGGGCCCAAAAGCGATCCCTAAAGTAGCATCTAAAGAAACCCTCAATATTGCTCCAAAAGAAGTATCAAAGGCCAATGAGACACTAAAGGTGGTCCCCAAGAACTCTCAAAACCTGGTTACTGTGGAGACTTATGCAGTTCCCCCCTCTACAGACACTCCAAAAGCTGTTCCTAAGGACACTCCGAAAGTTGAACCTAAGGTTGCTCCAAAAGTGGCCTCAAAGGAACCTCCTAAAGAGCTTACCAAGGAGGTCCGTAAAGGGTCTATTAAAGATACCCATAACAAATTTCCTGAACTTGATGTCAATCATAGCTTTCACCAGAACCAGACTAAATCTGCCACCATGTATCGCAGCCAGAGTGAGATTCGGTCAGAGAAGGTTGACGAGATCCCAAAAACCTGGAGCAGCAGGCTCAGTATTGATCTCAGTGAAAAGTCATTTGGTTTTGGGTTTGGCTCTACACTGCAGAGGGCTAAATCAGCACTGGAAGTCGTTTGGAAGTCTGGTGCGCCTCCTCCCTCTGCCACCTCGGCCCCCCCCGCCCAACCTGCCCCCGAGGAGCCGGCCACCTCCTCCACCTCCTCAACCTCCTTCATGGGCCGGCTCCGCAGCATGTCCACCTCCACTCCCAACGACTCCAGTGCTACCACCACTGAGTCAGACGTTCCCACCGAAACCTTTTCCTCGGAAACGGTGGCAGAAGCAGCGGATCAGCCGGTGGACGATGAGACACACTATGTTGAGGTGATGGAGCAGGTGCTCGCCAACCTCGAAAACAGAACCAACGTGATTGATGCGGAGGACGCAGAGCCCACGCAGGAGTACGAGACATCTCAAGACTACGACGAGTCTGACGACATTGAGGCCTCGCAGAACAACGAGGACTCTCAGGACTTGCTGCTTGATCATTCACAAGTGTTTGAGACTGCAGAAGAAGACAATGAATCAAATAAAGAGGAACTTGTCCTGGAGTATGACTATGGGCCGGATGACCAGTACGACGACGACTACAATGAAGACTACAAGACCCACCTGACTGGAGACATGTCGGACTACGACGCCATGGTGGAGTACGTGGACGTAGAAGAACCAGACGAGGACAATGACGTGACGGAGGAGCTGGAGGAGGGCCTTGAGGAGTTGGAGGAGGTGGAGGACATCGTGGAGGAGGCATCTGAGGTGTCTCTGAAAGTGGATCAACAGCGGGAGGACGAGAGCAGCGTCGCCCCAGAGGAGAAGCCGGCAGAAGTGCCACCCAAGAAGCGCATTCGCCCAACGTTCAAGGAGGCAGCTCTGAGGGCCTACCGGAAACAGATGGCTGAACTAGAGCAGCAGATCCTAGCCGGAGGTAGGGCATTTTAATCAGTTGTTTCAGTAACGCTATTACAGTATTACAAGTTAGTTAACAGCGTATTTCAATTGGATAGTGACCATAAGGCCACTAATTCAGTGTTGTGTCAAATGAAGATGTGATTTTACACGCTATTACAGGCCCCCCACAGTGGTTTCTTATAACGCTTACATTGACAACCAATGGATGGACTCACCATAGTATTCTGAATATTTTGCCAATAGAAACCCTTGCATTTGATTGTTTCACTATAAGGAGGACTCATCTTGTTACTTTACATGTGGTTGAAGGATACCTTGAGGTAAACATTACTTTTCATATTTATATTTACATGGTGCTGCTGTGTCATACTGTAGTAGGATTTGAGTAAGTGCTTTTTATACAAGGTTTACCAGACAAATCATCATTTTATAGAGCATATGAACCACCGTTGCCATGGTTTGCAGAGCCTCCATTATTTTTGGAAAAATAACCCATTTCTGGAGTGAGTTCGTTCCTCATTTAATGTTTTTTCTTTGACTCTATTCCACCCGTTATTTTGGTAGTTCTGTTTGTTTTTTGAACTATTCTTAATGCTATGTTTACTAAGTATGAGGCAGGTCGTATAGCCCATATTTCCTAGGTAGTTTGGAGAGATTTATGATTTTAATCAATTGAAGAATTGATCAGTCCAACAGCTTTGATGATTGTAGTGCTACAGCGGAGGCCCACGTGTGAGATGCGTGGATACTGATCTGCAGAGACTCAAATGTCTGCAAACATCAAGCGTCTGAAGACACTGAATGCCAAGACTGGCAGATAACTTAACATAAGGGTTTTTATTTATTTACACACTTTCTACACTAGATTCACTATTCATTCATACAATATCTATGATACTACAATATCAGTCCCATAGTGACTGTTGAGCAATACCGCTCTGTCCTCTCATAAAGGCTCTCGATCGATCAGCCTTAATGTGATCTCTGCCATGGTTTGATATGGGAGCAGAAACGTCCATATTCCACTGAGATTAGAGCGATCATCCGAGAACACAGAGAGGCTGAGCGGTCCGGTTCACACGTTGAACCCGTCTGCTCTGGTGAAAACACAACACCAGGAAGGGTCAGCTCTACAAATATGGCCCCTGCTAGAACATGTTCACATAACGACTGAGCCCAGGAGGGGGGAGGGGCCCGTGTTCCTCCGCCATCCTTATTGTAAAGACGAGAGCATATCAGCCTATGGCTGTTTCTGAAGGACAGAGAGGGCTCTCTCTCTCTCTCTCCCCCTCTCTCTCTCTCTCCTATGTTATTCTCGCTCCCCCTCTCTCACTCGCTCTGTCTCACTTTCTCTCTCTGTTACTCTCACTGTCACCTTCCCTCTCTCTCTCTCCCTCTCCATCTCCTCTCACACACTCACACATGACTGTGTGCTCCCTCTGTGTCTCCCTCTCCTCCTCTCTGCTTCTCCGGGCAAACGTACTCTCCCTCCCTCCCTCCCTCCCTCCCCCCTCTGTCTCTTGTGTGCCTGTGTTCTGCTGTTCTGGGATCTGTTAAGAGGGGCAGGGCAGCGCTACGGCGGCTGCCAGCCTCCGCCTCCACCGGAGTACAGCAGTGTCGGCATTCAGATGCTAATTCACAGTCCCACGGCGCTCTGTAACCAGGTCAGCCTTGCTTAGAATATTTATAGAGGTCTGTGGTGAAGATGCTGCTTGGTCCCAGGGATCCGGGGGAGGCAGGCCCTGCTTAGCGGGAGGTGGGGGGGGAGTAGGGATATTAATACAGTACGCAGACGTCTTGCTTTAGCTGATAGGGTCCAACGTCCAGCGGCTGTGGACCCGTCACCGCAGGAAGTCCCTGCTGAGGAAAGCCCTCCGCCCTCATCTGTGCGAAGGGGCGCAGGGCGTTGGCTCTCGGTGAACCTGGAGACACGTCCTCCGGCTCTGCCGTTACATAAGTCCACGCGCTGGTCGTTGGTCGCGGTGCAGCTTCTGCGTATCCCTTGCTTCTCGCTGGGGACATATTTCTGTCAATTAAGCCGCGGCCCGGTCGCTGCTGGCAGCCGGCCAACCCGCGGCGCTCTGCGTTGCTGGCGGAGGCGTTACGTAATCTCAGCCGTGAGGAGGCCACATGGTCCGACACATGGAGAGGCTTCCCTCCGACAACATTTGCATGTGGTATTTATCCGTCATTAAAGATTTAAAGGTGCGATAAACACGCGTGTTTGGAGGCAGGAACAGCCCACCCACACGGCACGGGAGAATTCACTGTTATTGTTCTTTTTACAAGTTCAATCTACGGACGTAACATGTGCTGCGATGTACGGAGGCCTGCTCTCTCCCTCCAGACCCGTACTCAGATATCTAGAGACGTTCCTACAGACGGATCCTCGCGTCCCGCTCAGTGAGGAACTCTCTGCTTCTCTCCCGCGGTCATCCCCTCCTTCCTGGTGTTGAAATAGTTTTGAATAATTGATGGGTCTGGCGCTGCCGTCCAGTCCTAGGCGACGGCCCGGGCGGGGCGGCCCGGGGCGGGGCGGCCCGGGGCTCGCTGGGGCTGCAGACCGTTTGTTCTGAAGAGATGATGTGGAGCTCATGGATGCACGGCTTACATAACGGTGTGTACTTGGTGTGTGTCTCTGGTGATGTGTTCAACCGTGCGTGGCTGTTCTTTAATCCACAAGCAGCTCCAGTAATCTGGATCCCATGTTAGATGGGAGCCCATAGATCAGCCCACGTCCGCACGACAAACTTCCTCCAACGGTTGTGTACTGGGCATGGGCCAAATGACTCTACTCCGGGAATCAGTTCTTTCAGTTCCCTTCACGTTCACAAAACGTTGTTTTGATTCGTTCCTTCAGTTCCTTCGTTCATACGGTCTGTTAGGTCATTTGGCAGAGGTACGCCCGCACATGGAGTCTTTAGGAACCCCAGGAGGTTTCAGACGGTGATGGTGCTCTGGAACAGCACATTTCTGTGAAGTAATACGCCGTGTTGACATGACCCACCCTTCACTTTGTCAAACCAATCACCGAAAAACACCAGTTTTGCTGTCAAAACGTCTCTGAAGCATTCACTAAGACGTTAAGACAAAACTAAGACAAAAAAATAATCAGTTCTCTTGTTTTCGGAATCAGTTCTCGTCGTTCACCTTCGGGATTCGATCTTTCTGACCGAGTCGGTGGCGAATCACCCATGCCTATTCTGCACAGAAGTCGATTCTGCGCAGAAGTCGACACTGGAAGTCGATTCCATTCCTCTCATCAGACCGAAGAGCACGCATAGCACGCATGTGCATCCTAGCCCGGTCCGTAGCTACGGTGACGGAGAAGGTACAGCGCTCTGAGCTCTGAGCGGATCATACAGGGAGCTCGGTCTCGCGTTGAGGCACAGAGGGACGTGCAGATGGTCTCTGAGGGCCCCGTCCGCGCCTCTTCCTCGCGGCGGCGTTGTAACGTCTTCACCCGTCTGGTATTAATGCCTGATCCGCCCACGGGGGAGTCGTTCGATCCGTCCTCCGTTCTCCAGCCGTGATTGGCCGAGACTAAGCTGTCATTTGTCATCCCGTGATCAATATGGGGTGATGGCACCTGTGCAGTCCGTCTCATTTAAATCCCAGACCCGAGGGGAGATATCTGGTGCCGTGCCTAACGTCCCGTGGATATCCGGTTACCATGGCGACGACCGACGTGGTCCATTATGTCTTGCTCTTGTTTTGGCATTGATTGGAAATCCTATACCGGTGGAGTACAGGCCCTTTACGTTCCTACCCCGGACCGGGATATATTCTCTGTGTGTCGCGATGAGTTCTACAATTTCTGTCTCCATTAATAGCCGAACGCTTAACCTGCGGCCGCTTGAGTCTTTGCATTGATTTATGATGTGCAGCGTAAATGTCCAGAATCACCCAGTGTTCACCGGACTAACGCTCCTGTTTAACTCTCTCTCTCTCTCTCTCTCTCTCTCTTTACCTGTCTCTCTCTCTCTTTGTTTATCTGTCTCTCTCTTTCTATGTCTCTCTCTCTCTCTTCTCTTTTTCAGACAGCAGTGATTTGGACACTCAGGTTTTGACTCGTTGTTTCGTCTCGTCACCCACCTCCTGATTTCCCGTTTTCATTCACCTGCATGGCGAGCAGCATGTGTGTGTGCTTGTGTATGTGTGTGTGTCTGCGTGTGCGTGTGTGTGTGTATGTGCATGTGTGTGTTTGTCTATGTGTGTGTGTGTGTGTGCGTGCGCGTGTGTGCGTTCCCTGCCCATGCTGCATGTGTGCGCGTGTCTCCCCTTTACTCCACATCCCCCTGCGCCGCCTCAGTCACGTGACCTCATGCATCATTAAGAGGGAGGCATGTTGACCTCACATGTGTACGGCATGTGAAGGCATATGAAACACATCTGGGCCCCTGAGGAGGCCTTCAGCCCCGGGGGGTCTGTCGTGTCGCCTCCCGCCCCCTGCTGGGGTCACCTGACCCCTTAGTGAACACAATCCTGCACCCTCCATCCTGACACGAGTGTGCTGAATAGACCGCTGCAGTACCGCCCCTTCCAGTTAACACACGCACACACACACACACGCAAACACACACATAGACACACACACACACATGCACATAGACAAACACACACATGCACATACACACACGCACACACACACAACACACACACCATCAGTCAGTCAGTCACACACGCGTCACACACGGCGTGTT
>JAOPJJ010000029.1:16603970-16615874 GCA_027122795.1 Enchelyopus cimbrius
CTGTAATAGTGCTGTTCCTGTTCCTATTGCTGACATCACCAATGGGTCTGACACACTTGGAAATAGTAGTTTGATTCCCACTTGATCAAATGTTAAACAGTGCTTATGTCATCCAAGTATTTAGATAAGGTAGATGAGGTAATGTAATGCGTTACAAATTAAATTTTAGAGCGTGTATTCTGTAACTGATTACATTTTAAAGGTATCCTTCCCAACACTGACGGTGGAACATGACTGAGATTTACTCACACTCCCTGAGACACGCTAAAGAACCCCCCCCCCCCCCCTTTGGTGCTCTTTAAGCGATGCGCTGAGCACAACTCACTCCTATTAAGAGCAGCATAGCGGCGTGCGTGGGCCACACTTACACCCTTGGTTAATAGTTCACAGCCTCCTGTTTGCAAGAAAGGCTCGGATGCTAAAAGTAAAACATAATCACACAGACAATTTCGGCCGTAAAACAAACACAGGAATCCCAGGAGAGCAGTTATGACACAAATTAAACATCTGTTGGTAAATTACCATGCGCATGCTAAACTGTATTTGTTCCTGGATCCCAAGTTTAGTATGAATGCTGCATGGCTTTCGTCTCATTGTGATTGGATCTGACCGCAGGAAGGACCAGCGCTTTAGTAACAGCGTCGGAGCTTCGACTTGTCAAGGCTTAGCTTTTTCTTTGATTAATATAACAAATATTATGAAATATGAATATATCCATTTCAGTTCTGGTATTGTCTCTTAAACAGACCAGCAGCCGCGAAGCTTGACAAATCAGAAGGTGATTGGTTGTAATAGACGTGTCATTTCAGGTAAATCATTTGGCGTCAGAGACTGCAGCAAAGATGGTAATTTACATGTCTACCATATTAAATGATCGACAATATATATATATATATATAAATATAATAAAATACTGTTGGGGAGATAAGATTCGCTCTTTGCAATTGTGTTGGAAGACATTTAAACTATATTGCTGAACAGGAACAGAACGTCGAGTGCAGAATCTGGTGAAGCGATGTGAGCAGACGGTTCCCTGCGAGCTGAGGAAGAGGATGGAGCGATGTTTCAGGCACCAGGAGCGCGTTTCAAGAATGGGTTAAATGCTCTCTGAATAGAAAGAAAATGCATTATTGACACAACACTAAGGGACCAATTAGCACAAGGTTTAGCCAAACAAAGCGTCACTGTGTCAGTTGAGGCTTTTCACACGAGGTAGAATGTGCAGTCAGCGCACGTATGACGGCTGCTGACTACCACATCGTTCAGCTCTATAGAGCCCACATGAACAAACAAACGCCAAAAACAACACTGTATTGAAATAACATTAGGCCAAAGACTAAAATCAATGTGATTCATTAATACAGGAAATACAGAAAATAGGGAGACCTTTGTTTTGTCAAATGCATCTTTGTGTTCTAAGCAGGGCACGTTCACAGGCGCCATTATGACACGAGGCAAGTAAAATACCTTCACTGGTGAAACCAAAACTAGCCAACAGAGAATAATTTAATCCTGATTATGGAGTGCAAGAACACACAATCATGGACAAAAGAAAGCAACAAAAGCGAGTCATAATGTTTTGGTTCTGTTCAAAGAAACATTGCCTAATACGAGTCAAATCTCATTAAACTCAACGACTATTTGACATTGTATGTTGGAAAAATAATATTGTATTCTTCGCATTGAATGAACGGAGCTGTATTTTCAAACTGTGGTGGGCTATGTAGTTTATAACCTTTAAAGGTTGTTCAGGCAGTTTGACGGACCAATGCTTATGATTGGCCGATGGCAAATATTGTTACAGAGCTGGAAGTAAACGATGCATGAAAACGCATTTGTATCTACAGTATTTGTTAGAGCATGACTGTATTTTCCCCTCACCTGCAGTGTAACTGCTGCCTCCTGCAGCCATTCGTCTGCTTCAGTTAGTGTCCCTCAATAAGTTGTGGTTTATTTAAGGACACACAGTATTAGATACAAATAGGAATTCTGATATATACTGTACATCTATATATACAGTATGTCATGCATTTTGTCATAGATTTTTCAACATGATTACATATTTTGTCATTAGTTTGTATATAACAAATGCAATATGTTATTTTCAAAGTCTGTACACACATCCGTAAAGATTCAAATTTACATCAGAGACCAAATCATTGACATAATTGCACTGGAAATACAACACAGCACAATCTAAAAGCACTGGATCTGCTTTGCAGAGTTATGCCCTTGAACTGAATAATATGCTTTAGCGCGTATAGGAGACCCAGCGCGTTGAGCCGTGACGCCTCGTGCTAATTGCGCTCAGCGGGATCGCACCCAACACTGGATATTTGGGATGTTCTTGCAAACCAGCTATTGTTTGCAAACAATAGTTCTGGAGTCAGGTCATGAGAGAGCCCGTCTCAGTCCAGCACCGGGGCAAACCGCTGATACGCTTGTGGTAAACTATCCAGCCATACCCTAACAGTACCTTATTATTCCTGTACAGCCGGATTCAGCAGCTTCCTTTAATGTGGACCCACGCAGTAATGAGGCAAAATAGCCGAGCAGAAGGATCAATCCTCTCTGAGAGCAGCTTCCAAGGAAGTCGATAGAGTGCATTGTATTCCATGCTAGTGACGGCAGACTAAGGGGACCATTTGGACTGAGATGGTGCCTACTTTAGTGGGCTGGATGGGAATCGGGCCCCGGAATGCACGGAGCCCACCGAAATAACGGACACTTTCTTCAGAGTGGAACTGACGGATTCAGAGATCAAAAAACAGGAGCTAGTTCAGAACTTTCCATTTCGGTGCATGAGAGCGTCTGTTCTGGCTCACTATCAATTTCATTTGATATCTTCCAGTGAGACCTCATGCAGCATTCATTTGACACTGATCCAAACTGAATTTTAATTCACCTTACAATTTCACCCATCATCTGCCACTCGAAGGGATACACCAAAGTTTCAAATATCTTATTGTATTTTCTTAATTGTCTTTGTAAGATCACCTGCCAAGTGTAACTTTTTTTTATTGGAATACGTTTTGGCACTAATTTCGCAAAATACTTAGAATGGGGTAATAGAATGCGGTAATGAGGTCAGGGTGACCCATTTCAACCCAATAGGACTTTAAACCAACTCAATTCTGCCCACAGCAATGACATAACATTTGTAGGTTTTCACGACGATGTGTGTGAAAGACCCCAATGCTAAACGACTTGGTTTAGCAGCTAGCCCAGCTAGCGCCGGCATGTACTTTCTCGGAGTACCACTTTAAACCTCAAGGGGGGACTGTCGTCACTGCACTGAGGCCATTATATTACCATCATCCAGGGTTTGCTAAGAACGGCGCACTGGTCATACACTCTCGATTTGTGCATTCGTGCATCTTGTTTCTAACAAAAGGGATAGACACCACAATTTTCTGGTAATGTATATTATAAATTAAGAAGACCGTATATGACAATGCTATTGTGTAGAGGAACAATTGGACATTCTGCCAGTAATTGGTAGTCTGTGGGAGTCTGAAAGCGTTCTTGTTTAGTTGCCGTTTACTAACAACATGCAATCAAAACCCAGGGCCGAATCAGGAGAAAGTCCTCTCAAGCAAGATATGACAAAACTATCCAACGAGCATTTAACACACTGCATTAAAACAGCCCATTTGGAAGCATCACCGTTCCTCAGACAAACCCCCATCGTTTTCAAAGCAACCTCCAGCTTTTGGACCAAGTCTCATCTACTCAAGGATGTATAATAAGAAATTGCATCTACTCCTCCGAGAACTCAGCAGCCAAATACGCAGCCTAGATATTTGAGCTGCAACTCGGCCCATGATGAGACCGCATTGAATCACTCGATTTCAATGCCAACAATAACTTTGCTGTGCACATATTTGCTGTTGGCTTGGTGGTGGAATACTTTAATTGGTAGTTGTTTATCATGTAATCACTTGAGTATAACAGTCTTCTCCCCCCCCCCCCTCACCCAAACTCCTCTTTGCCATGCTTGTCTGGTTGTGAGAGTTGAATTCTGGAGCTCATTGACACTTCATGACAAATGCTCAACGTTGTTGTTTTATGAAACTTGCTAACAAAGAGCCACGTTTTCCTTCTTACACGACAGAACAAACTGAAATGTTGCTTAGTGTGCACGCTGCTGAAGTGGGTCAGAGGAAGCTAAATGTCAAACCAATTAAACAACATCGCTTTAGTGCCACGTTCGGTGCCACCCGAACAGAGACCAGCTGAACGTGGCGTCACGGCGTGGATCCGTTCAGTGTTGCAGACACAAAGCCGACGACATCGCAGGGTGTGGACGAGAGGACGTTCCACACACCTGCTTAGCCGCTGAGGTTTTATCTGAGTGACAGTCTCTCAGGGCCTCAACAGCAGCCAGATGTTTCCACACAGCAAGTCAAGCAGTCATGCAGCTTTCCGGGCTGTCAGATTATTAGACATGTTTCTGAGCTCCAACACAGAGGTCCAATAAACAGATGAATTCCCACCAACTCATCAATCAGAACCACTCACCCCACAGTGAGAAACTAAAATGGAAAGATGTGTCTTGTGTTATTATTCTGTCAGGGACTGCCAATCTTGAGCGATTGGTTTACCGAATTGAATCTGTGTTTTCCTTTGAACATTTTATTATCTTTAACTGTATAAACTCTCAGGTTGCTTTCGGAATTCATAAGGCCACATTTTAGCAAAAGACAAGAAGCCTAATAAAGTTTGTTTAAGGTAAAGTTTCCAACAGATCAACTAATAATAATAAACTAATAATGATGAATAGTTCGTCCAGACCTTTTCAAGTATAGATCTGAATATATAGATCTTCTCTATGAACACAGATCCCTGCGTTGCTCAACTCCGGTCTGCGGCCGCTGCAGACCCGCCCTTCCTCTCTGCCATCGGGGCTGTGACCGGCCAGCAGCTCAGCCTACGGGCCATGTTCACCAAGCGGAGCCGCCACAAGACTCGTGCACAGAGACGATACCCAACGCATGAAAATAGTGTCCATGATACTCGAGTCATTGAGTTTTGCTCGGGTTCCTCCTTGTTTGTGTTTGCTAGCAAGTGGAGTGGATGTTAAGCCCAAAGTGTGAGGCTGTTTCTCTGTTTCTCCCGTACGTACAGCCGCGTCTGAGACAGAGCAGATGGACGCAAGCGAGAGAGTTGGAGGGCAGAGGAGAGTGCTAACGCAGTGAGAGATGCTAGCGCTGGACCCGAGTCACGCCGTGCCCTACATCCTAGCAGGGGTCCATGTTGGGCATATGCGCTGCTATTTCAGGGGGTTCCAGAAGGGCGAACGTGTCATGACCCATCTCGCCCAGACAGGCTGCGATCTGAGGAGCTTGGTTCCGTTTCACTAGTCAGCGCGTTGGCACCCTGACAGATGAGCCCGCCATTTCCCTGCTTGATTTCATCTCTTGGAATTCACCTCGGATGCAAGAGATTTCCTAAGACCATTCCAGGTTTTAGTTGGGTTGTTTTGCCGAGCTGAAGTGGAGCCATCTAGTGTTAAGCCTCGGCTGAGTGAGTGATCTCACTCCGCCGCAGTTTGAGTTCCATCATGTCAGCGTCGCGGACGCCTTCCCTGAGAGCTCAGTGTCAGTGTTGGCAGGGCTCCAATCACACACGGCTGGAACCGGCAGACATGACTCTGGTCCAAGAACAAACAACTGTACAAATAAAATGCCCAAAAGAATGCAATGAAAGGTTCACGTGCAATGTGCATGGTTCAATTCAAAATATAGCCTAAAAAATTATATTTAGCAAAAACCTACAAAACAAAGCAACCACCAACACGGTGTTTAAGTTAATTGTACTTGATTGAACAGAATGCGTGCGTTCTACGTTCCAGTCCTGGGGGAGGGGTCCTAACAGCCACGCTGTCTCACGGATGCAATCAAAAGACGGTGTGCTTCTGAGAGCGTCTCACCTCCTCCGCTGCTCGTCCGTTAGTTTGAAACAACGCGAGGTTGGCAAGCAGCAGGTCCACGCAATCCATTTGTGTTTGGACAGATAGGGCCAAGGACAACCACGGCTGCGCAGCCACGTTTATAATCCACATCGTTTAACGATACGACTTCCAGCGCTAACACGACGCAACATGTGTGAGCGATCAGAATGCATGGCCCTCACGGCGCTTAGATAGAGACGCTGGGATAAACGCGGCCTGTCACTGTATTTGTAAGAAACCTACATTATGGATCACTGAACAGCTAAACAGAAAGACAAACGGCACGCGCGCGCACACAGACCCACACATGCACACACAAACACAAAAAACCTGCATGCATGCACATATGCGCACACACACACCATTGTGGCAGCGTGGAGGGGTAGGAAAATGGCTACTGTTCCAACCCATTACATCTTTCAAGGTGTGTGTTTTCTGGACTAACCGTGATGCAGCTCCAGCGCTGCACGCCGTTCTGTATTCATTGGTTCTTTGCAAGAAAATAGCAAGTGAATCCGAATGATGCCGCTTTAACAGAGGGAGCGTTTCTTTGGCCGGGAATACTGTGAGCATAATCCTGGAGTGAAAGTGGTCTATTTGATGTGACCACGGAGCGATTAGCGTTTGGCTGGAACACACAGAGGAGAGAGTGCGGACCACTCAGGGGGGCTGGGGGGGTCTGGCCCCGGGTCGACAGAGAGCAGGTAGACCAGGATGAAACCTGGCCTCCTGGTTCCACTCCTCCGCGCTCTCACTTGCTCCTCGTACTTCCTCTTTATTCTGGAGCAAAGCCTCCAGAGGAACAGACCCCAGGTCAGAGGAACCTGCGTCTGACGGACCCCCTCAACGCGTAACTTGGAGGCTAATAATCCTCAATTGGGATTAACTCTCGACCCAAGACCTTCGACCGCATCTCAACAGCATTGACGGCTGGCGGTCTGGAGTCATCTGGTGGCACCATGCGGGGTTAGACCTGGCCTGGCACCATGCGGGGTTAGACCTGGCCTGGCACCATGCGGGGTTAGACCTGGCCTGGCACCATGTGGGGTAGGACCTGGCCTGGCACCATGCGGGGTAGGACCTGGCCTGGCACCATGCGGGGTAGGACCTGGCCTGGCACCATGCGGGGTAGGACCTGGCCTGGCACCATGCGGGGTAGGACCTGGCTCCGGCCGGCCCACAGACGGCGTCTCCTGTCTGGGAGCATCTGCCTCTCCTCCGAGGCCCGATCAATAAATAAGCACATTACACGTTCATGAATTATACCAGAACTCCCTTTGACACGAGCGGATGAAGGCAGAGATCCATCAATAAAACACAACAAGTGCAGCTTTGAGGTTTTATGCATGCAAGCCGGATCAGATGCTGCTCATCTCCGTCTGCTTTTGAATCGTTTCCTCACGGATCTGCGTCAACGAAAAAGCCACTTTACCGTTGTTCTTGTGAAGGACGTACAACAGCCATTAACGTCTTGACAAAGGACGGCGTGAAGACACAGCGTTGGTCTGAACACTGCTGAGGTGTGAGCCGAGCAGACCCACATGTGTGAGCGTGTGGACGTGAGCGAGGGCTGCCCTGCGCTGATCCTGTTGATATCTGGATTTAGTTCATAAACAACATTCACCCACAGGCACCCAAACACCACAAATCATCCCCCGTCTGGTGATGCAATCATACGCTGCCAAGATAAGGCCTCGGTTGCCTGGTCACAAGGTGCATTATGGGTGATACATTTGATCTTCAAGAGATGCCGGCGAAAGTCAGAAACATCTTCACACAGCCAACATCATCGAGCGCGCAGATCCCCATCACAGCTGAGGGCAAATCCATAGGCTGACGTCAGAGAAGCCACGGGCCCCGAAGAGAGTCCTGCATTCTCCACATGTCCACGGACGCAGGATTGTTTGTATCTCTTCAAACAGACGCGCTATTCCCCATGGGGGGGGGGGGGTTCTAGATCGCTCCACGCCACCTTTGATGTGGATACCGGTCAGAAGCGTTTCCCTCAGAGGACGCCGCACTGCGCCACAGCCCTGAGGCATCTGCAGCACCTTGTCCACACGGAAGCCAGCGCAGCGGAGTTCAGGGAGTTGGGTCAAACAAGGGAAACGTGCAAACGCGCCGCGTGTTTACGCAGTCGGGCATTCAATCGGGTTTGACTGGAGACGCGTCCTCTCTCCGTCTGCCTACCAGCGACTCACGCAGGACCGAGGTGTGCCGAGTCCACCGCACTGTGAGTCAGAATCCTTAGGAACATGGTTGTCATGGAAATTCTCTTTCAGCCCGGGACCCGTATCCACTGCCCTTCACTATCGCCATAACAACCGTGAGAAAGGAAAGAGGATGGGCAAACAAAACACAGAACGGTAAATACATCACTGCTGAAATGTTTCTGCCGAGTCAAAGACGCGGTGCCTGGCGCTGGGCTGCGAGGGACGACGTGTAGAGAGAGAGGGGGGGAGCACGGGGCGACCGGATGAAAGAAGGGGGAACGGGAGGAAGCCAGCAGGAGCTCACTGGTGATACTGGTCCAGGGAGGATGGAGCCCAGGAGAGAAACGATGTGTTCAAACCACACGTCACGTCTGCACATTCATACAGCGAAGGCTGTATGAATGTGCAGACCTCTCTCCCCGCGCTCCCCTCTTCATCCCTCCATCACTGCCGGGTCTTCCTCTCCGTCTCCGAGGAGCCGGGCGGTGCGGCCACAGGCCCACGCCGGGCGGAACCTGGTGGGACCAGAGGGAGTGTTGGGATCAGTACTCACACAGGGGCTAAGGCAGCGTCTAAGCGGTTGGTTCCTCTGAGGCCTCCACCCTGCATCTCGACTAAGAGCCTCCTCCAGCCCGAATCACGAGGGGCAGTGATGCCAGTGATGGGGAGGAACTGAACCCATGTATTCTGGAGGACGTATTCTGAATACTAAGTAGGAGTCACTGTGTTTAGTGACAGTGACCTCTTCACTGAGTGGTATTCAGAATACAGTGACTTTGGACATTTTAAGGGTTACTTTTAGAATCCTTCTTATATACATTTTTGAACTCAAACTCTAATATTTCTATTCCTATTGCTGACGTCACCAATGGGTCTGACACACTTGGAAATAGTAGTTTGATTCACACTTGATCAAATGTAAAACAGTGCTTATGTCATCCAAGTATTGAGAGGACAGTACTTAGACAGTACTACATTTTAGAGCGAGTATTCTGTATTCTGTAACGGATTATATTTTCAAAGTATCCTTCCCAACACAGCGAGGCCTAGTGCCCCGTCCGCCTCAGACGCGCCTCCAGCCCAGAGGAGGACGCGCACGCCATTTGAAGGGCTAATTGTGTGTGGCAGAATTAATCAATGTCCCCTGAATATATTCTCTCTCTCCCCCTCTCTGTCTCTCGCTCTCATTTATTTATTTATTTGTCTTTATTGAGCCAAGTAGTCGTTATTCTCCCGTCGCCTGATCTCTTCGGTGAGGGGGGAGTCGGGGGAGGGCAGCCCTCAGAGAAAACCTCCCCACTGCAGACAGCCCCCCCACACACACGCGCGCACACACACACACACACGCACACTCACACACACAGTTTCCAACCCATCATCACATCGTTGTGGAGTAGGGGGATGATTACATTTCAAAGTCGTGAAATAATAATGAACATCTCATAATGGCTCGCATGTACTTCAAGAGTGATACACTTTGCTTCATCCCTGCACACCTACACACGCACACACACACACACACCCCCCCCCCCCCCCACACACACACCTATACACATACACACTAACACAGCCCCTGTGTGTGAAGGAATGCATGAATGCAATCACTTGAAGGCGAATCCAAACGCTAGCTTGGAGAGCGCTAGCTTCCGTGAGCTGCTTCTTGTTCTGCAGCGGTTCTGCTTTGTACTTCGCTTCAGAAATGTTGCCAGTACTTCATTTTTAGTACAGTTTCAGGTCTTGTGTTGCCAATAGAAAGATGATGACCAAAATCGCAGGCATTTCTGCTAATGATAATCGAGTTCCCCGAAGTTTATGAGAAAATAATACCGTCCGGATGTGCTAGGAGAGGATAATGCCTCAGACAGGCAGCCCATCTGTAAGGTAATGGCAGCATTAAGGGCCTGTGATACACATCTAGCAATGGGAAGGTAATGGTTTAACGCTCGTCAAAATGCTCCGGAGCCGCTAGAAGACGAGATATACCAACGCCGTCCTCCGTTTGATTCCCTCCTAAATGTTTTATTGATTCTTGAGATAGTAGATTTAAATTGTGCAAAACGTAGTAACCGTACTATGAATTCATAAAGCATATCCAATTTACTCAGACGGTGGAAATGAATAACACGTTGTTACGCCTTTTGCAAATTAGACAAATGTTCCTGTCCAACCGACCAGCGATACCAACGGTGGGGAATTAAAGATGATGAAGTGCTCGTCAAACACGCCGCCGCCGCCGCGATGATGACAGCGGCGCTTTGTGATTACACCGCGGCGTTGAGGGACTTAAACTCAAAACAATTACGTTCTGCCGTCATCCCTCCCAGACCCACGCCGCCGCCTGGCTCCTGCCGTGGATCGGGTTTCCGTCGCTCGGCGCGGGGACCCGCTTCAAGTGGCTCTTGACTTAGTTTCCCGTTCTCCGTCGGAGCGTAAACAAGCAATCACTGTCTGCGCGGCGGATGTGATTACACGCTCCGGTCATCCGCTCCATCGCCGCGGGCAACCAGATATAAAAATAATAACAGGGATAATAAAATAAACCCCCCCGGTTCATTGTTGATGTTGACGTGTTGCGTGTTTGGTGCGGCCGGCGTGCGCTAACGAGCAGCCCCTGCCCTCGTTAGCGAGTCATTGATTGGCAGCGATGGCTGCAAGTCGTCAGAATGAGGAGTGACACCGTAGAGGATGACAGCGCAGATCAAGGCCTCCGCAGAACCGGCACGCGTCGGGGCGTGACGTTCTGCGGGCTCCTTGTGCGGGGAAACGAGACGCAGAACAAACTCCAGAGCTCAGCTTCAAACTACAGCTAGTTAGTAGTTTGGGAAACAAAGAGTTCTCCGTCTTAGTTTAAAGTGAATAGAATCTTTCCAATGAAATCCTGATATTATTGTATTCATGTGGCGCACAATAACAAGGTCAGAGTAGATCAACATTCAGCAGCCCGACGTAATCCCAAAGTCCCCTGAACGATCTGAGCTGTTCCGCGTTAGCCTATACAGGCCGGTTCTGCCGAGAGACGCAAAGGCCCGACCTTTGACCCCGAGCCATGGCAGGACCGCTGACGCACGCGGCCGTAGATCGGTGACCCTGCGATGCGATGACCCTGAAGGGTCAAAGGTTGTTTGTCTCGTTTGTTTCGACCATGTAGATGTTGGGCTGCCGCATACAAGGGGAAACGTACAAGTGGAGGCAAACAAGTTCAGTGTTCAGGAGTGTGGAGAGCTGCCCTCTGATACGGTCCTGATGTCGTCTGCTGATGCAGACACAAACATGACTTGAAAACTATGATTAACTTGCACAAGTGCCGGCACACAGTCTGTGGTTCATTTGTATTTCAGTATTGACGCAGGCTGCAGCTCTAATAAGAGCAGTTACTGGTGTAGTTCATTATGCATGATGATGGATTTAATTTCGTAGTAAATCCAAAAACATGCAGATTTTGTGTTTTTATCGTTTTTGATTGCCTCTCGTTGTGCGCCGTGCGCAGACATAAACTACTGAAGACCCCCCGCTGCTGTGTTTCAAACAATCCTACAGCCTGGCTGCAGCGTGGCGCGCGCCCACCCGGGAGGGAGGGACGCCCGGCGCGCCGAGAGACGAGAGGGCGTCTGTTTGAAGCGCTGCGGGAACACGGAACGCCGCATGGAGCTGTCCGATGGTGGGGGGGTGGGCTGACACCAGAATGCCCATTTTGTGCCTGCAGTCAGATGATAATGACGAGTTCAGGCGCCGCCCTTT
>JAOPJJ010000029.1:16770709-16784310 GCA_027122795.1 Enchelyopus cimbrius
GAGGAGCCGGCAAAATACTAGATATATTCACTATGAACACAGACATCTTTCTACAAGGTCTTCAAGAAGTCCTCCATGATCACTCATACAAGGTGAACATGCAGCGACTCTCTACACTCCACAGGGACCTGCCAATGAAGCCACTAGACAGCGCTCTCTTCTGGATAGAGTATGTGATGCGGAACAAAGGTGCTGCTCACCTAAGGTCTGAGTCCTACACGATGCCTTGGTATTCCTACCACTCTGTAGACGTGATCCTTCTTCTATTAGCAGCTGTGCTGCTCATGCTTCTGACCTTTGTTAAGTTAGTGAAAACACTGTTCTCCTGTGTCTGTCGTGGAATGAAGCACAAACGGGATTAACAATGTCTTTACAATGCCTGGTTTGTATATGGTATTCGATCTATCCATCAAGCTATCATCACTGGACACATTTGTGCAACATATCTAGTTGCCGTGTTTTTGTTGTCTAATTCATACAAACCATTAAATAGCTTATTAAGAAAATTCAATTCATATACTTTTATATGTATTTGACCACCTAGGTATTGGTTAATATATAACCATTGTATTGATATTTCTAAATGTATTGAAGGGTTTAAATGTAAGTAAAGTTTCACAATCAGAAATAAACCAACCAGACCAGTACTATGCAAAAGAGGCCGGATCTGTGGCTTATCACTATACAGCCAAACAGGTGTCCATGTAAATGTTTTTTACAACACATGTAAAATAGAGCTACAACAAATGTAAAATAGATTTTAAATAGAGCTGAAATAGAGAGCAAACTCTTTTATTAATCACATTTTAATACCATTAATGTCTGGCCAACATTACATTCTTGAATTAATACACTTGGTGAGTTCTGAATTAAAATTAAATAGTATCCCTCAACACATTGTTTGATCAAGTATACCGTTGTCATGACATATATGTATCTGTACAAAATCACTGAGCAGTACATTCAATAAATTATAAATCTATTACAAAATCAAATGTAAGCACTTCTTAAATTAATTTTTTTCAATCATCGTTTGCTATTAATATATAAAGGCATATAACTATTTGACTACAGAATATCCTGCTTCCCTGTATCCAGTTTCCCTTGTTCAACTTGCCCCCTTAAAACTTAAATGACATGGTTTTACCAAAGGTTTTAAAAAGGGGCTGTTTAAAAATAATAATAATACAATGTGTGCACTGTATATGCTCTAAATATAGTTAAAAAAAATACCAGCTGAGAAAGTAGTTGCAGTTAGAAAGGACTCCAGTTTCTATTCAACAAGAAATTGTGCATTAAAAATACAGTCAATAGGTAAACAAACACCATAAAGCCCCTAGACATGGAAAAGACATCACATAACTATTTGCAAGTGTACTCAATGCACTTACTTACTAAACCACTTACTGAAACCAGGTCTGTTCCTGGTGTCCTGTTAATGTTCATGGCACTGATCCCACTGGGACCTCCACGGTCAAGGAGAGCAGTCCATAGGTATTAGGGAGACTGGGGCCTCAGAGGCCTCATCCAGCTCAGCTCGACAGCTCGGTCTCAACAAATACACGATGAGACCCACACAGATGACTATCAGAAGGACTATGCCTATGACCTGGGAAAGGAGAGGAGACGTCACAGAGCATGTTGATAAGTAATGCAACCATCTTGAGATCGACATTTAGCAGACACTTTATCCAACTCCCAGTGAGTTCCATAAGGTCATTAAGGAGCATGTGTCCTGCTTAATAATGACTACACACAGACAGCGGACACCGAGGGATCAAACCCAGGACAATCTGATGAGAACACTACACTATCCTTCCTCCATACGAGATTATGCTATCTATGGTCAATATTGCAAAGGTTCATTCCTTTACAATATGAATGTTTTATTGTAGTGCATTTATTGTAGTGCATTATCATCAAGTCATGCTCTATATAGCAAATGCCATATAGGATAACACAATGATTTACCTAAAGTAACAGTTCAATCAAAATACAAGTGCATGTGCAAAAAAGAAGTATGCATATTAACAGTGGTTTGTGCAAATCTCGCAATATCCAAAACACACACACACAAGGAAGTCTTAGATAGTAGCAAAGAGTAAGGTTTTAAAAGTGTACAGCGACAGTGCATCCCTATGTAATCAATGAAAAGAAGAGTCTTCCACTCACCTGAGAGAACACAAATAACTTCTGGAAGCGTAGCATCAGATCTTGCAGAGTGACGTCCCCCTCACTAGTGGGCTCACACCACTTCTGCGGAGCTGCCTTGTCCAATATCACAAATCTGCCCTCCCACTTTGTCATAGCACAGGCAAAGTACTGGCCGTCCAGGAACAGCAAAATCAGCCAGACAATAGCAGGAACAAAACTTGAGAAGGAAACAGTGCTCCTGCCCTTGGTTTCACATCTGCACCCTTGAATGATCAGCATCAATGTGAAGGCCATCACGGCCGGAATGATGAAGAACACAGATGAAAACAAGCCGTTCCATTTAGGATCGCAAGGACACTCAAACTCCATCTCCACCAGCTTCTCCAGTCCCATGAGGATAAAGCCAAACGCTACGTTTGACACAAAAGGGCTGTTGCTGAGCTCATTCCTCAGCATGGTAAGCCATTGTTGTCTACCTTCCATAATGTATTGACCAGAAAATAAAACAAAGAGGATCCACAGTTGTGAACACATTGGCAACAGTTAAGTGATGCGTAATGAACACATACAGGGCTGGGTTCCCCCTCAGGCCAAAACCCACACTTCCATTCTCATTGGTTTTGAAC
Organism: Enchelyopus cimbrius; assembly: GCA_027122795.1. Taxonomy (NCBI): domain Eukaryota; kingdom Metazoa; phylum Chordata; class Actinopteri; order Gadiformes; family Gaidropsaridae; genus Enchelyopus; species Enchelyopus cimbrius. The sequence continues at coordinate 16,773,490 of JAOPJJ010000029.1, forward strand.
GACGGAGGGCGTGCCATCCACGCAGGCGTTCTAGTGCGTGATTGGTCGACAATAGATTTCAGGTTGGGTTGAGTTTTAAAACGTAGTGTTCCACGGCCAACTTGAGGGAGTGGACTAAAAGGGAGGGAAGTTTGTTCTGTGCTTCATATGAGCCATAACAGCCCTTTGCAAATGACCTGCATGATTAAAGTGTGGATTGAATGGCTTGCCATATCAGGGGCAAATGACACATTAGTTTGGGTATTACATTTTATGAGAGCAAGTGGTAACACCAATCAACAATACGTGAACTAGTCCGATTTAAAACAGATAAGATTTGAATCCACTATAAGAAGGTTGGTTCTTTGACAGAGTTCATTGGTTCAACCGTGAGTCCACAGCTATGGTGGTTCACAGCAGAGGTCACAAAGTGTTGTATGATGGCCCAATATAAAACATCCAAATGTGAGTCAGAAGAACAATATTTCGAAAAGGTTGAACCCGTTATAGATCCATCACATCTGATGATTCATACCATAGTGTAAACACAATTAAAATATATGAAGTAAAGTACATGAGGATGCTATATTACTTTTATTTGACTCCTAACAGAGGTTTTCATGTCCTGTAGGTTTTATTAAACTGCTAAAACTCACCACATGGGGGCATCCATGTACTACAAAACAAAACGGGATTACAGGGACAATATTAGGCGGTGGTACGGTCGTCGAAGGCCTAAATACAGTTTGAAATCGGATTGTTCTCTGCGAGGATTGTTTTACAAATGAGCTCACAAGTAACACCATAGTCTCCTCCCATTCGAAAATATCAGACAGAGGCCTGGTGTGCACATTACGCACACGTTACATATGTACAAATACAATATAGAAGCAGTACACGTGTGTGTGTGTGTATGGGTTGTACACTTATATATGGATATTGTACAATATTGTACCCAGAAAACCCTAGCGTGTGCAAAATGATCTGATCGCTGGTGACTGAGTAGCCTTCTGCACGTCTGTGCAACAGTATCTCTACCTGTGTCTAAACGGGGCCCCACTGTTCTATATCTAAGTCCATCTGACAGAAGTCACCATCATAACCACTGTTGCATAGTTGTTGTGGAAGGCAAGGGGGGGGGGGGGATAGTGAGTCGTGAGCAGACACAGCCCGTCTGTAACTCAAACTTACTGACCTACATCTGGGGGATACTAACGGTTGCATTATTGATTGGTCAAGGCCGATGTTAACATCGCAGTGCGAAACGTGCGTATCTATTAAAAAAGCAGTTACACTTTATCTAAGGCTGTAACTGTTACAGCGCCACTGCGCATCGGCTCTGCGCATCTCTGATTTCAGGAAACTAGAGGACGAGATCTCCACACAGGGAGGATTCTCTGCAATCTAACCGCGGACCCCTCCGCTCCTATGGCCACATTCTGACATCCTGAACCCCTGAACGCCTCTTCCACCACGGTGCACCGCTGTCTGCCTGCGCGTTTAATCTCAGCCTTATTGCCACATTCTGCAAATCTCGGTGCTATGTCCGGACAATCTTTCTAGTGACTATTCAGCCATCGACCTCCTCCTCCTACAGTCCTGCCGAGACCCCTCGGTCCTCCCGTCGAAGCAGGAGAATGCATTCCGGTACAGCGGTGGTCGCGGTGGTCCTTCTGGGGAGCGCGATGCTGCCCTTCACCGCCGCGCAGAACGTGAACGGTAAGAGAGCGGAGATCTACTGGGGGGAGCCGCGGGGGACCGGGGACACGAGCAGCGGGCCGGGGCGAGAAGCCGCGGAGGACGTACTCGGTTTGATCACTAAACACCCCCATGCATCTGTTGAGATATCCTATGCACATGTTTGGAGCGTATTTGAGTCCATCACCAGGGAAGCATAGTGACACTAAACTCATCCCAGAGTGACGTGTGTGCGTTTGATAGTAAGGTTACTCAGAATACAAGTGATGGGATTTGATTGTTATTTACTGTATTTCAATGTCAACGCAGTTACACACCCGAGTCGTGCTTCGTGGGGCAAAGCGCAGGCGTTTTCCTAACAGTTTTGTCTGAATAATTATATAATTTGGTAAGAAAATGTTGGCTATCAGGGTCTACTGAATGTGGTATTGCAGGTGGGTTGGGTAGAAGCAATCCAGACTAACCTACAGGCCAGTGCTGATGACTAGAACTGACCTTTCAACCATGTCATGTTGCAGCCATTGCCAGTGGCGACTCATATGTTCAATCTGGTTCGACATCTATGTACACATCTAAATGAAAGTACAATATGTAATTTATAATATAGTACATGGTCATGACAGTTTGAAAAGGCTACGCCTTTATGTCAACATATCTATGATGTCAACAAAACAACTAAGATTTCACCAATGTTTTATTTACATTACATTGTCAAATCTGGCGGTCCATTTAATTGGCAGAGGGATTTGTTTATCATGTACTTACGTAATTATACCATATCCATTGCAATTATAAGAAAACAACTTTTCTGAGAAATGGGTAAAGCAGAATTCACCAAAACAGCCAAAGATCCTGCAGCAGTTATGTAACCAAGTGTGTTCCTTGACTTCACTGCTCATCGCCGTCTTCATTTATCTCAGGATGGAATTGGAATTCACATGGAATCCTCTTTAATGTTTGCATCAGGGTGGAAAATCAACTACAATACTAAGCCCTGTGCTGTTCGAGTAAGCTCCAGCAACGGCATTCCCAACACTTGGCAAGTCTTCACCCAGTGCTCGTGGCCTAATTCTCCACATCCATAATCACAAGCACAAGTTCACTCCCAACACCCAAACACAAACAGTTGTGAAACTCCCAAGGGTTAATGTGAGACAGACAGGTGCCACCATGTCACAAATGTTCATGTTCTGTATCAGAAAGACAGAGATGGCTACAGAGATATAGTTCTCATGTGGTTTTCATTTGGCAGGATTTACTCTTATAATAGCCATGGCAATATGCTAACAGGGTCTCTGAATCCTTCCTATTTGGTTGATTGACAGCTGGCATCATGACCATTTTCCTCGGTGGTCTTTCACAGTCGAGGCAGCGGTGTGCAGAGAATTGTAATTATGAAGTGCACGAGATGTAATCACTGAGTGAGCTAAGCTAAGGGAGTTCAGTCGTTGTCCTTCCACAGACCTGGGGAGAGCAAGGGTGGCCAGACTCTTTGAAAGATATTTTGAGAACTGTAAATAGCATCTGTCCATTCTGCCCTGTTTCTATTTTCATCCTGAAGATGCTGCATGAAGAACTGTGGCTTTAAGGTCTTTTGTGGTGAATCCATTAACCCTTAATGCATGGCTTCCTTGTGGCCAGCTCTCTGAGGACTCAATGAATGAATACTGCTCTGAACTATTTCATTGTGGTTGTCAATGAATATCAAATGGCTACCACACGCTCCGGTGCTTAATGATGCTTCTCCTGTAAATAAGAATAAGATGGCTATTATGTCAGACGAAATTTTGGCTTCATATACTCTATATAAAATCACTTTAATTGTCTCGGCCTCGTCATTATCTCATCAATTTATTTACCAATAATATTCAAGAGTAAGCCCCATAGGATGTCTCAACATTTCTACATGGGCATTTATATAGGACATCCATCGCTGACTAAGAAATGATTTGCAGCTCTCTAGCGTGTCAATGAACAAAGGTCAATGTTTTCCTACTATAACTTTTCGGGGATGTTAGCTGCCATTACACAATTTCCCTAAGTAGCCTTTCGCTGCAGGTTTTGCCTTTGATCAAAGTATGCCATTTTTTATGCCAATCCATCCACGAACATCCAATTTGCCATCGCCAACATCATGCTCAACAGCCAGTCAGTTTGCCAGTCAGCCAGTCACTCCGTTGCTAACTCTAGCCATGAAAATCTGCTAGTGGGCAAAGTTACACAGAGGAGCACCAATAGTTTACAGAACACATTGAGTATCTTTCTCAGTGTAGTCTTGTCATTGATTAGCCTCTGTGAGCGCTGCTGTGTTTGGGCGTAGTTATACCTGCCACCATGGAATACCACATTTTTAAGAAAAACCTTCTGCAGAAAATAAATGTTGAATTAGTACCATGCTAACCATGGAGTGGCAGTATACAGAACAGCCTTACGCAGCATAATTGGACAGGTGCAGTTTGGAATGTCACTGCTAAAACCTAATGTGCCTACTTAGGGAGATCTTCCTACACATGTCAACCCTGACAGCCAATTTAACCAATGGTGGCCCACCTCTGTCTGCATCATCGTTATACAACTGGCGAAAAGGGAAAAATAAGGCATGATAATCTTCACAATTATAGTTGTTGTATAGAAAAATCAGAAGTCAGTCTTCAATAAATTACAGCAAACTAGGCCAACCGGTTAGCAAGCTGTACATCTCGTGAATGAGGAGAGTTAGACCTATAAATACATGTATTTTATATTTTATGAAGCCCTGTAAGTCCTTTATTCTCATCATGTTAGTATTATAAGCTGGCATCATATAACGGAGAGTGATTATACGACGACCAAGAATTGGAATATAATATTTAAACAATCATAACATGGTTAGTTAACTGATCAACAATGTTTCATTATGTCATAGCCGACCATATAGTATTTTTATTCAGCTTGGAATGTAACAGTCATTCAATATAAAATACTGTAAGGGTTGACTCATGTGTCCTCATGACTTATAACTCCTACACGAGTCACGTTTGTATATACTGTGAAAAGGACTGTGCAACTGCATTGAAGTGAGACTCAGCCCACAGCCTAAGTTAGTGTGAGCATATGAATAAAATACTCGCGTTCTTCCACACCACCACCACCAGAGTAAGTGCAAACATCGAACCACTAATGCCTTTCATCCCTTCAGTCTGTGAGACAGCCGTTAGCTTGTCTCTCAGCAGATGAGTATACTGGCAATAATAATTGGTCACATTTAGGAATTCTAGGAGAATTATCTTTCACTGCTGCTGCTATTTTTAGTGTTAGTAGAGATTCTCCAATGACAAGGTGCAGGGGGAAATACAGCCTGGCTTCCTCGCCAGTCATTAGTAATACCTCTGTCTCCATGACCTTGAGAAGGAGCATCCAGGAAGTGTTGAATGGTTGGTGTGGATGGGAGATTACAGCATTCCAGTCTGCTGTAGGTGTTATTGGAAATGCTATCTAATTTACCCCTTCAAAGAGATGAGTGACAGCTCCTAGTATTTACAGCCTTCCTAGGTGCCCACCCCACACACTGCCCGTTCTGGAACACTGCCTCTGCAACTCGTAGCTGTGACTGTGCTGCATCGTATGCCTGGATAGGTTCGCGGAGGAAAAAGTGTATAAGGAACAAAGAGTACACAGGCACGTGATGCGTGCGCAGATAAACAGATTGCCCAGCATGGTACCCTTCAGCCGCCTCAGGGCTCTTTTTCACTGGCTGCTTGTTCTGTGTGTGATGTGGGACGCAGGACCACGAGCCAGTTTGTAGGCAAGCAGCTGACTCACTCGGGCTGTATGGTGGCCGTGTGTGTTCTGCTCTTAGTTCTCAAGGGATGTCTCTCACTCAATGGCCTCCCCTCTCTCTTTCTCTGGTGTAAATAAAGTGAGTTCCAAGACAAAATGTGTCAAATGTCCAGTACAGCACCAATGCAGCTATGCCATGATGATCTTTGCATTGTAAGAGGATGATGGTCAGTATGGTATAATGATGCACAAACATCGTCGTTAAGCCTTGTTAAAGCACCTCATGATAATGTCCATTCCATAATCAGACACGTTTCTCCAGCTACAATAATTCTCGTAATTCCGGTAGATTCAGGCAAGAATATTGGTTGGGTCCTTAATACTCATTGAGGTCAATACTAATTGATCAGTTTGAACTTTCTCCTTGGTATACACTTATATCTACAGGAATGTACACTACTTGATGTTTATAAAAAGTATGATACTTCTGACTTAGCCTTGTTCAGATGTGAAACATTTGGTCTAGTATGTTGCTAAATGTACTAGTTAAACGCCACACGAAGAGTCCTATCGCAGTAAACAGTGTAGGAAGCTCAAAAACAATAATACCTCAGGGATTATTGTTTGAGTTGTATGTTTCAAGAGGAAAGACGCGAAGTATTCCTGTCAGGTTTGAGATATAGGCTTGGCTCTCTAACATAAGGAAATTTCTTCTTTGTAAATGTACAAGGAATCCTAATGATCACTTTGTTGGCTATGAATCACAGACTGGCCTTGGCTCAGTGGACCTGCCTCCATGGTACACACCCAAGCCATGCTTTGTTCTCTTCAGTGTATGAAACTTCTTGCAAAGACGAGCACAGCCTGTTTGGCAATTGCCTGTTCCGCTGAACCCATTGTGGCATGTTAGTTTTACAAGAGGTGCAGAAAGCTGTGTGTCTTTAAAGGGAGGGAATCGTGATTATAATCTGACCCAAACTAGCTTCCTATTTCCACTGGCTTATAATTCATGATTCACTGGCTTTACAGGCTCTTCCATGTCATTCTCTTTTATCTTTGTGCTTTGGGATGACCTGTAAATTGTTCGTTTTTGAATTATTATATATGTACTGTGTATAAAACAATATAGCATTAATACTGTATACATATGCTATTTATATTCCAGTTGAATAATTGTGTATTTGTTGATATGTCAGGATGTGGCTAACAGCTGGTCCAAACAGCGGGCAAAGGCCTGTGACAAAAAACAAACAAAAAACATACTCAAGCTGAATTTATCCCTTTCCACCTAACAACATCACTCTGTCTTTTCAATTAACTGCAAGTACAAAATGCTGACTTTAGGACAAGTGACATGATAATGAGTGCATGTGCAGGGTTGGCTTTGTATTTCAATAGGAAGAAGCTAGGGGACATACCCACAGTGTTGGTGTGTCATTTAGACATGTTAAGCTTCAGGGAACATTTCCAAACCACTGATTGTGACGCATAATCATCGGCTCAAGCGATGCCCAAATCCAGCAATGAAATTATACAGAGGTCATATACCAAAACCTATCTATCTGTAGATTGTGGATACATCCACACACAAACAACCAGCACAACTACCAGTACAGAGTTTAGTTGTTTTGTGAACATGAACAAGAATCGTTATTTGATTACTAATGTTTTAAATTCAAATTGAAAGAACAAATGTGCTTCTTCAAATTACAATATAAATACCACGGCATTAACCGAGTTAGAAATAAGTGACAATATCTAACACTATTTTAACACAAAATAACAATTATTTAACTGTTTAGGTTTAAGCTGCAAGGTTTGAAAAGTCAGAAGTGGCTCAGATTCACGGCATTCCCTTCACACGCGATGATTATACTTGCCTGACCAAATAAATAATAAACATATCAAAGTCATTGAAATGGGCTGTGCTTTGCATTGATTAAGTTTTGCTTAAAGCTACAGAGGTATTATGTAATTCTTATTTATATTTGATATGATAGACCAAATATGTACTATTTCCGTCCCCTCAAAGGGATATATAGTGTCGTGTATATAGGCGACATGAGTGACCAACATTGCAAAGCCTTACTTAATGCTGCTAATATCTCATTTGGGGAAATGAAACTTCCTTTGACTAACATGAGGTGACTAACTGGGTTCTGCGGTGATTCATTTCTGCTTTCTTGGTAGCCTGCTTTTCTTCCTGATTTGATTTTAACCATCTTTTCATCACCTTTCCTGCTTTCCTTGTTTTCCCTCTGGAGCTGGGTTTGTGAAGTCCCCCATGTCTGAGATTAAGCACACGGGGGACACCTTTGAGCTGTCCTGCGCCGTGGTCGGTAACCCCGCGCCCGAGATCCAGTGGTGGTATGCTGAGATCAACCGGGCCGACTCCTTCAAGCAGCTGTGGGAAGGGGGCCGCAAAAAGCGGGTTTCTATAATCTCGGCGTACGGGGCCAACGGTGAGAGCGTGCTGGCCATTACGCGCCTCACTCTGGAGGACTCGGGGACCTATGAGTGCCGGGCGAGCAACGACGATAACCGCAATGTGCTCCGACAAAACCCCGCCCTGAGCTGGATCCGCGCCCAGGCGACCATTACAGTGCTACAAAGTGAGTTGAACATGTATCGTAGAACCTAGATGTCCCAGTTGAACCCTCCCCCCCACCCCCCCACACACCTCCACCTCAACGCGCTGGACACCGACCGGGCAGAAAAGTGTCCTGCAACCAAGCATGTATTTGTTGATCCTTGTTTCTTCTGTTGTATGAGAAACATGATCAAAGCGTAGCACAGTTCCCCATCCTTTCTTCGTATACCGTGCTGCCTTTGTGTTGTGGTTCACTTTTGTTTTGACGGTCCCTATAACCTGAGCATTCATCCACATTCCCTCGCAGTGCAACCCCAAGCATTTTTCCGTCCTTTTTATGTGGTTGTTTTTAAAGTTGTTGTTGGGGCTTTGAATAATGTATTGTTGCTTTTGATTGGCTTTTGTTCCAAGCAAGTCGTAGAATGTATACCCTAAGAAGGCAAGAGGCTGGGCTCTGTTATGTCTTAAAAGAGGCCATGCTATCATCTCTTTACTCATAAATATATTGGCTTTGGCTGATTGGCTGATTTGGAGACAAGTTTTGAGAGAGATGGTTTCTCTATGGAACACATAACCTTGTGCCTTCTTAGCCATTAAGTGTGTAGCTGTGAATCAGTAATGACATATATCCTCCCACGTTTGCAGTGTGTGCAAACATTCACTGAAAGCCCACTGGAACAAGGAGTTGGTCTGAGGGAAGGGTTAAGTGTGCACGCTAACAGTAAGCTTGCACTGAAGTGCAGACACTTTTCTCACCTTCAGATTCCAACTCACTTTTGTTTTTTCCTTCAACCAAAAATATTGTCCACCTGTAGTCATCTTTCAACACAATTGGTTATGCAGTGTTGATGATTAATGTTTTTAATTTCAATCCCTGTAAGATGTGTGACACCCAATGGTCCCATAAGTACATTGAAGATTGATCTTGTACCATTAAGAAGTAGAATAAATTGCAGGAAAAACAACACAGAAGGATTTGATCCTCTTGAGCATATTATGTCATTACTGAAACAGGATGTTCTTATATACATGTACATATTACATGTATATAACAGGCTATACATGTTGCCCGTTGATGTGAATATAGAGTTTGAAGCTGGGGAACGTGCAACACTGAAACTGCCCCGTAGGTGTTGCTCATTCTAGTCTGCGTCTGTTTAGAGCTGTGTTCTATTTTAGTACACTATGTTGTCATTCATTCCCCTGCAAAGGACATTGGACTGGGGGTTTCTGAAACTGGTGGTTAACCAGTTTCAGAATGGAGAACTAAAATGGTTAACCATACATATGAAATATGAATGGATGTCATTTGTGTTGACACTTTGTTGTGCAGTTAATAGTAAATGTGTGACTCATTATACGGTATAATGCCAATTATGCCAGCTGGAATATGTCAAAAAAGAGCAACGATCCTTTGAAAACAACACCCTGGTAGGATGTGTGATGCAGGACATATTTGCTGTGTATGCTAAGGGCAGTATTGGGGATCCCGCTTGAAAATGGAGGTACTGGTATACACTACAATGTCAAGATAATCAGTTTTTTTTTATGTGACATACAATCAAATAGTCCCCCTCCGTAAATACAGTTTGAGGATCAGCTCACAGGTTACGGTGTAGACTTTTTCATCTCATGTTTTTTCTTTTCTGTGCAGGTGCCCTACAACCAACCTTTAGTGGACCACTGTGCCATCTTTGTCAAATGTTAATTTATTTATCTATGTTGTGTGTGTTCCCCTGTCCCAAACATGCTATTATTAGACATAAGGTTTTGCATGAGAAAGAGAGAGATCCCCCTGGCTATTGTTAGATATACAGAACCGCATGATAAAGGAGCCATGAATGCTAATAGAAGTCAGTCAGTCATGGGCACCAGCAGCTTCCCCGCTAGCTATACAGGCACGCTCGCAGAAGCAGCCAATAGTGAGATTACGATGCCCCTCCCCTCAGCTCCTCCCCTCCGGGTTTCCATGGTTGCCACGGTTGGGCCCGCCTTGGGGGAGGAGGGGCAGAGGCAGTGGAAGCCTTCTCCTCATACCTCACGGCAGAGGGGAGGGTGCTGAGGCTGATGACACTTCCGGCCTCCCACAATGTCCTTGAGAGACAGACCCTGACATTGCTAAGTGCACCGCGGCTGCTGCTTAGATACGCAGAAGGCTAAATGCTTCGGTTTGTAGCACAGCAATCATGTCAATGTTATTTAAATGACAAAAGGCCCACTCGACCATGGGCCAAGATAACACAAATGGTGTAGTGCAGTGCGTACATTCTCTCCTAGCGATAGCTAGCTTGCTCTAGGCCTGTTAAAAGGTCATATCCCCCGTGTTACAACTGAGGACTGTTGCTATTTTAGTGCCATATTGTTTCATCTATATTTAATGTGAAAAAAAGAACACATTCTGAAGCAAATATAATTTGTAGCGTTAACACTATGCTTCATATTTCTTACACATAATCTGTCCAGTCAAATCATCTATTTAAAGCCTCAAACCGTAGAAAATGGTTGTGGCCATAGTTAATATTGTAGTAGAATTTAAATGCTGGTGTGTGTATTGAATGTAGCTGTAATCAGCTTAGCAGATCCAAATGGAGCCCTACTAGCTATCTCTGCAATCTCACTGGTCTTCATGTAGTCAGATGGGCATGTAAATGTTTTGGGCTAAGTAATTGGAGGAAAGATACATCATATAATTTCATAAACAAATAAATAAATAGAGCAAACTTATGTGAGATTCACCATTGAATAAGTATGGTATAAGTATGGCACACAAGTATATTTGTAGCTGTTACATATTT
>JAOPJJ010000029.1:16784429-16798122 GCA_027122795.1 Enchelyopus cimbrius
ACACACACACATATACATCACTGTTGGGGTTGGATTGTGCTTTTTCTTTTAATGCAGTGTTGCATGCACTTGTGTTTGGTTCATGACCAGCCTCCTACGCAGATCTGGGGAACACAGCACTCTGCAGCCTGCAGCTGGTATGTGAGGTTCTACATCGTCGTGCCTTCGTTCATATAACGGTTCTGATGGTCTGTCTTCCAGAGCCAAAGATAACTGCCAGCGATCAGATCGTATTGTCAGCCGAAACACCTGCACAGCCCATCACCATGTGGTGTAACCTGACCTATGCCGTCAATGATCACCAGGAAAGCTTCTGGATGAAGAACGGGATGGAAATAGATAAAACACGGACAAAGAATAGAGCAACATCGCACAGGTGAAAATGTGTTATTGAGAAATGGATGGCTATCGTTCCGAATACAACACCCAGAGATGCTTTCAAGACCTTTCTAGGACCTATGTAGACTGTTGAGTAATCAATGCAGTGATTCTTCCTAATCTAGCCATGATGTGAAGTTGTATTTGAGTAGATTAAACATCCCTTATCCCTGCCCTTGCTGCATAGAGCTAGGCGGCATGTAACCCCCAGGTGCTCGCGAGCTGTTGGTTTCAGCTGTGGGGTCGTGTGAGCTCTGATGTAACCCCTGTTGACGTTCCACAAACTCTCACTTGCAACAAAATAAGACCAATTTGTTTGTGGCTTGTCACATTACTTTAGGACAAGACCAGGGACTGCAGATTTATAATTAACTAGCTACTCAGATCTGCCCTTCCTTGATTAGTCCAAAGATAGATTTTGTAACTGACTGCAAAAACCTTTCTCAGGCCTTAAAGTGGTAGTTCAGAATGTTGTACATAGGACCTAACCTAACCTGACCTAAGTGAGTCAGGGTGTTATTTATCACTGGAGACATTTTCAATACATTCCATTCAGTTATTCCAGTTGGGTTAGTTCGCTGGTGCTAGGCTAGCGCAAGTCAACGGTTGCGATAGCCTGCCAATATAAACAGTCTTACCCTCTCCACAGTACACCCGAGGCAAAGCCAGACTCGGTGGAAATGTCTGTGTTGATAGAATGTTAGAAATAAAACCAACCTTCCATGGTATTGCATTTAAGGGACTTTTGAGTGTCTCAGCAGCAGTGTAATGCTTCCTGATCGTCGGCTATGGCAGTGGCGGACTGATGTTACCTAGAAACTAGTCCCTCAAACTGCGATGATTCATGTAATGCAAGGTTGTTTTTAATTCTAACATTATTCTACCAACACAGACATTTCCATCTATAGTCTGGCATTATTATTGATTTGACTCGGGTGTACTGTGGAGTGAGGAAGACTGTTTTTAATGGCAGGCTATCGCAACCGTTGACTTGCACTAGCCTAGCACCAGCAAACTCACCCAACTAGAATAACTGAATGAAATTTCTTGAAAACATTTCCAGTGATAAATAACTGCCTAACTCACTTGGAAATGAGGTCCTATGTCCAAAATTCAGAACTACCCCTTTAACCCCCCCCCCCCCAACATATTTGGAAATAGCATATGATAGTCATTTGGATAGTAGCATATGATAGTAACATTGTTTGTGCATGTGTGTGTGTTAATGTAGGATCAATAAAGCCAAGGTGGATGATGCTGCAGAATACATGTGTGTTTACACGTTTGAGAAAGCGCCCGATGCTAATGCCACCATCGAAGTAAAAGGTAAGAATTCAGTACACATTACAAACTCTACTGCACTGACCATACTCAAATGTTTGACTTCAAAATAGTTCAGTTAGTTCATAGTAAAATAGTTCAAACAGACATTTTTCAAGGTTTTGAAAGCTCAAAATGTTCATAAAAAGAGGGAGAAAGCCGTGGGTTCTCTAGAAAACCTGAAGCTATGAGTGGGTGGTGCTTGCTGGAGAAGGTGTTCATTCGGTGCCTGGTTAATGACATGGAGCCGTCCTGAGGAAACACTTTACCCACCTACCACGCACACATGCACTAAGCCTCATCTCAGGTTATGGGGGCTTTCTCACCGTTTCATAATGGTGTTGTGGTGACATGTTTCTATGCTGCTGTTCATTAACATGTGTGCAGTTTCCCATTACAATAGAAAAGATAAATGTCCACTGTTGCGGGCAGTTTTAATGATTTGAAATACATCCTACCAAGCCTCTATCTTGACTCTGTCACATAATGTTGACAACTCAGCAGTAATCTGGAAGAAGGCAGTGGAACGTGGGATGAGGAAACCTGCGGATAGGAATGCTACCATCTAGGGCCCAAGCTAATTTTCTACGCTATGCCGATGGTGCATAGTGTGCATGTCCCGCCTCATTTTGTAAGACCACCATCTGATTACGTAATGAGTGAGTGGCCATGTGTGTTCTGACTTCATTGCCTGTTCAGATGACAGAACTTATTGCCATTGAAACTCCAGTGTCCTACCATTTGGCAGACTGCCGGTCTGTGTGGCAAACTTGACCCTCGTCAGTTATCTGGAGATGCGATGCAGTTTTACTCTGTACAATTTGGCATTGATCTAAATGTATTGTATCATCATTGATATTTCTTCTTACTATCTGAATAAATGGTTGTTGATGTATGGTGGCGATCACTGCATCTCAATATCAGTTAGAGCTATTGTGTGCCTGTGACTGCAGTTCACCAATCTCCTCGCCTACAGTGTCCTTGGCAGTCTCATCCTTATGGACTGAGCTCAGAGGCAACAGATGGAGTGCTGTGTGATGTGGTGGGATTAGGGTTCTGAATCCCGTCCCAGTCATCGCTATGAGAGCAGAGGAGTATTGTCTGTTACTAAGCCGGGCCACAGAAAAGCATTTTACTCTCAAAGTTCTCAAAATTGCATTGATTATATTCATTTGATATTCATTTTTGTAGTATTTCAAAGGAATATAAATAATTAATACAACTAAAATATATAATAATAATATACACTCCTAACAATGGGAAGCAACACAACTGAAAAAGCAGACAAGTCAGTGAATTTCTTTAATCCCTGACGTCACGTTAATCCCATTCCATTCAAGTCTTATTAACAGCTAGGACCTAGCTCATCCTCCCAGTGAGCTGATATCCATAAAGTAGCCCCCTACCTCAGCTGAGGATTAGTAATCACAGGCAGTCAGGAGTGTGAAATGGGGGCTTCTCCAGGTTTTTGGCATCACTCTGAGGGCTGTCTGTCATCAGCATAATTCAATAAGTATCAACCAGAGATTATCTGGACCCTCCCCCACACTGATGCCACAAATGCACCATGATATTGTTGTGATGTCACCACATAACCCGTTGCAAAACTAATATTTGCTGCAGTTTCAACCTGTTAAGCAGCTTGGAAGACATTTCATCATTGCAGTTATTACGGACGAACTGAAACAATGATCTTTCTGATGCGCAGTATGTAGAGTTGTTATTGTGACAAGAACATATTAAAGGCAGTTTAGGATGGAAAAGGAGAAGGCACTGGTACCTTTACCGTATGCCATTTTTAATCCATCCGAACCATCCAACCTAACATAGGGGATGTTACCAGAACATTTTTTTTTTACAGGAACACTTCCTACCTTTATACAGATAGGGACGAACGCCATATGAATCGGTTCAATATTGGGCATTGGTGCTTCTGTGTCTGTCACAGAATGTCAACCCAAGCCGCTTGTATTTAGCACGAAAAATGCAAGACTCAGGCTTAGTCTGCATTTTACAGGTTTAAATAAAATACACAAACACATTTGTTACATATGAGCCTGGGCCCTGCAGGTTAAAAACCTGTCTGGTTAGCAACAGCTGGCATGTGAGTGCACTTTGATTCACAAGTGTTTTGTCACCATCAGCAGGTTTGTGAGTCTACAGAGAATTTTAAAAAGAAACAAAAGTACAGTAGAAATGCTTTTCACACATTTGTTAGTACCACCTGGTCCCAGTTTCAACGAAGCTTTAAGTAATTTGAGTCTTAATTGCAGCCACTGATGGTACATGTCTAACAATTAAAATGTTTTTATCCTTCCAGCTGCACCTGACATCACTGGCCACAAGAGAAGTGAAAATAAAAAAGAGGGAGAGAATGCAACAATGTACTGCAAGTCTGTCGGATACCCACACCCAGTCTGGACATGGCACAAACTAGAGGGAACATTCTACACGGTACGCCACTCTCTGAGCATGATACCTCCAGTTAAAAGTTGATTTATCTGTTTTAGGTGTCCATGCTTGTCTGTTTGTAATGTAATTTACAAGGGCCCATAACACTGCGTATTGAACCTTGTGTTCTAGGACATCGATAACTCTTCTGGAAGGTTCATCATTACAAACCGAGACAACTACACAGAGTTGAACGTTGTGAACCTGGACATAAACACGGACCCAGGGGAGTACCACTGCAACGCCACCAACGTGATAGGCACCACTGGATCCACCACCATTCTACGGGTGCGCAGCCTCCTGGCCCCGCTGTGGCCTTTCCTCGGTGTGCTGGCAGAAGTCCTCATCCTGGTTATCATTATCGTTGTCTACGAAAAGCGCAAGAAGCCCGACGAAATCATGGACGGTAAGAGACGTGATTCCATTGCTCATAGTGATGCTCGATGCTCAAGTGTATTTTATTGGTAATGGATCCCAGCTCAAATATAAACAAGGGAATCGCGTACTAAGTACAGTAATTCTAATGCACTATTTTTAACAATTTAAATATATATCAACTATCAATTTGAATGTTTCTTTGATTAAGCATACACCAGAGATGACAAAGTATGATTGGGAAGTTTTACTCAGAGAATATGCTAATTCCTTGCCTGCAGCGTTTGCTGGGACATCTATCTTTAGCAATGCACTGAAGTGCCGTAATGTTACCATGACACAAGAGGCTGGGATACAGTCAACAGCTGTTACAAAAACTGCAACTAATCAGCTTATTAGATCACACATGACTGAATCGCTGAACATATTAATTTGCTTAACTTTGTACGAAGTGAGGGTTGGTAAGGGATTATTGACCTCTTTAGGGCACCCACCCATTTTGCCTGTCGACTGACAAAGGAAGTTGTGGCGTACAAGACACTTTTTGAGTTGAAAGACAACTTGACCTTAACAGCCGAACATTTGGTAAGCAACAGGGAGTCCCACTGCTAACCTTTCCAAGAGTTAGCTATTTCGGTAATGTGCTAATGGCTACAGTAAAATATCCTTTTCCCTACGATGTTCAATAACAAACAGAGGTCATCCTCCCATGGCCTTTTGACAGGGTTGAGTGTATCAATTAATATACCATATATGATTTAATTGATTTGATTTAATCTCCCCCTCTTTCCAAATGGCATCATAATCTAAATGGGTGGTAAGTGAGTGCTTATGCATGCTTTCAGAGATTGCTGTATTGGTTTGTGTTTTTGCTAGCCTTGAAATTCATCAAAAAAACAAGTCTTTGCTTATCCAAAATGTTCCCAACTATCCTAGAATAAATTTCTCTTCTCTCAGAATTTTTTCTATGAAGAAAATAATATCACATTTTCATGTGATGGTGAAAAGGCCATAAATAACTTTAGCTATGGTGTTAAAATGTTCACAAATGAGTTAATATAATACAGTAATTCCATAAATTATGCATCTTGCTACATGGATTAGCAAATGTGTAATTTGAATTTGTTTGTAGCTTTCTCTAGTGTATTTTTCCCAGTTGCCTAGGTAAGCATTGAATAAGGCCTGTAGTTTGGTTTGATCTACCAGAAAAATGAGCAGATTAAGGTGGATTATATTTTCCATATTTACGCCATTCAAATCAGAAACGAGGACTCCCCACTCTATCTCTTTGCAACCTCTCTCTAAATATCCCTTCAGCCTCATGTATCCCTGGGGGCTTTGTTCTTGGCCTACTCTGCACGCATTATAAATCATGTCCTCGTGATGGTTTAGGAGCGCTTTAACACTCACTGTATACTTGAGTGGTCTTGAACGATTGGATTCCGTTTTCTGTTTTTATCGTTTAAAAAAACCTATGTTTTTCTTTGTGTGCTGAATCAAACAAATTACATTTGTTAAAAAAATGGTGATTGAGTTAGAATTTTTGGGCTAATAAACAAGAAAAAAGATTGCTCATGCATGCACTTACAGGCCTTACACGACTTACAGGTATTTTAGTGACAACCTCATGTAGCACTAATCTGTATTTACATCACGGACCTGCTAAGTCACTGCTTTAAAACATAGGATTAGCTCTATTACAACAAAATAGAAATGAGGTTGTTGGATACTCGGTTTATGACAGCACACATTACCAAAGTTACCCCCAATAGCCACACAGAATCATTCCCCATCATCTAACATAATAACTGCCATTAAATGAGCCACCACGATAATGCTTTGGAATGCTTCTGCTGCCGCTTCCGTCTCCCTAGCTGCATGTGGATGGGAAGCTCACAGTTAACGGTTACTTACCTGTTAATGCATCCTCATCTGTATGATCAACACGACCACCTACTCAACATCAGACCTTGAACTAACTGTCACTCACTGTGATGACATTCTCCCTTCGCTCTCAACTGTGTGTTAATGGCATTCTTCTCCACAGGGTTTTATCGCCACCCGCTTGTGTCAGTTTTACTGTAATTTTGGAGTTTTATGAAATTGCATGTCAGTTGAATAATTCATAACATGGGGAATCAGATTTTTATCTGGGTTTTTGTTCAATAGAAAAAACGGATAGCGTATTACATTTGATCCATTCTTAGAGTTTGACCTTCCTACAAAATGAGTCATATCAATGCGCTGGGCAATATTGTCGAGTGAAATTAATTTAATGTAGAAGAAATTATTCTTTGCACCTATATATTTAGTTTATTTTGTAATTTACAAGGACCCATGTTATTCAGAAAGCTGTACAGAATTGTCCACATGACAATGATTGTGTAACGTGTCTAAAATGTGTTTTCTGATTTCTTTCCTTTTCTCTTGTCATCTTGAAGATGACGAACCAGCTGCACCGATGTAAGTAGATCAATACTTCCATCACTCTATCTTAAATGTATAGATATCAATGTTCAGCACACTGCACAAACCGTCAATAACCATTAGTTCTGTTTGGGTTCCAGAAAAACGAATTCCACAAACAACCACAAAGAGAAAAATATTCGCCAGAGGAATCAGAAATAGGGTACGTACCTGTTTCTTGCTAAATGATGGGGAAAGGGCACTACAAAAACAACCTTGTTGACCTACTTTCCTATTCCTTTCCCCTAGATGAGAGGGCTGCACAACATACCCTGACCGCATGAAGGTATCAGAAGATGGTG
This sequence comes from Enchelyopus cimbrius, assembly GCA_027122795.1. Lineage (NCBI taxonomy): Eukaryota > Metazoa > Chordata > Actinopteri > Gadiformes > Gaidropsaridae > Enchelyopus > Enchelyopus cimbrius. The sequence continues at coordinate 16,791,722 of JAOPJJ010000029.1, forward strand.
GGAACTCCCAAGATGTTTTTAATAAAGCATATCTTGTCTCTCTCGTTGAAACAATATCAGCATAACACTGGCAACAAAATGAACATAACGGCTGTCTTAAGCATGCCTTATTCAGTCTTAATAGAAGAACGATTTCAAGCCTGAATACAAAGACTAAATCCACCGCAGAGGTGAACACATTTCTAATGTGCTGTTGATGTCTCCCTTTTTTTCATTTACCCTGTCCTCCAATGAGGTGATCCTTTTTGTATTACATATCATGTAAAATGCATGCAATATAATTACGCAATAGGATACTCAGAATAGACATTTTCTGTGGTTATCCCTCATGTACTAGTATGTGGCTTTTTGCGTCCGAATGACCTTTTTCCCGTTCCTTTTTTATGGAGTCATCTTGAATTTAACAAAAGATATCGGTATATTCTTGAAAGATTTGTACAGCATATCATGGTCATTTAAGTATGTTTGATTTTGTGACTAGAGTCCACTTTTAACACATCTTTTATGGTGAAGCAAGGGCTTCAATGACAGTGGCAGTATTTAACTGAGAGTGATTACAGAAAATGACTATTGTGTGTTAAAACTAGCTAATGAAAAAGTGTATTATGATTATTTTTTTCCAGATTAAATTAGGTGTCTTGTATATGTTGCGGTATGAGTGTTCCAATGATAGCAAATCTGTAAAAAAAAAAAGATTTTTATATTTCCCAATTTAATGGATTGATTTTTATCTTTTTTTTCTCTTCAAATGTACAGCATGGCTATAATCCTATGCAATATGTATTCATAAATAGATATATGGAGGGCAGTTTGTTATACTCAGTGAAGCTTTAATATCGTGGGAACACTTGGAAGCTGACTAGCAAAATACACAGCTGTAGCTGCATGACTCCTATCAATACAGTGTATCTATGTGTGTTGAGGTGAACATGGACCTGACTTAGGTTTGGAATGAGGGACCAGAGTAAAGAGCCACGATCTTACAAATGAGACCAATATTTTTTTTCTAAATAAAAAAGATAAACGCCAAAGTCACTGTGTTTGTCACGTTCTTCCTTACAAAATGCAAATCACATTAAACGAAAAAGGAACTCTGTGCAGTCCACACGTTTTACAAAAAACTGGATACGGTTTGAAAAAAATCATTTGATGTGATCGATAGCTCAATACCACACAGACCCAGCCTTCGCATATGCTGTAAGAAGAAAAGAAGCTGATGACCTGACTCGACCTTCACTCCCTCTGGCACTGAGATCACTCTTGAAGCAGTTTCCTCATCTCTCCCTCCACCTCCTCCACAAAGGCAGGGAAGCTGGAGTCCAGCAGACAGGAGCGCAGGAAGCCCTCCAGGGCGCCCGCTGGCAGTGGACTGTGGCGGTACAGCACAGGCAGAGACAGAACCTGCTCCCCGGTGAAATGCTGCATGGGAGACACCAGAGGTCAAGGGCCTTTGAATGGGAGCACCATGAACAATACACACTGCTCTCAGCTTTCTAACGTGCTAGCATATGAGTTCAGCACAACTGAACTACATTGAATAGGTCCATGGTAAAAACAGAGCAAATTGCACGTCTAATGGTGAGAAAAGAAGGGCAGAAATGCAGTGTCAAGTCCCTCTTCATATTTTCAGTCGGCCATCTGGATTTGCTAATTAGTGTTACTAATGACTCAAAACTGCTGGTTACACGCCTGGGCAGACGGAAACACATGGCATTGTTTTACCATACTGCAGTGGCCAAAGTGTCCAAAGAATGATTTGGATTTAAATAAACTAGTATTTAGAATGATTAGCACACATCTGTTTCTATTCTTGACTACACTCCAGAGATACCTGGGCAAGACTTTGGATGGACAAGGATCCCTGGACTGCCTCAGGTTCCCCTGTCCCCGCCTCTCTCTGTGCAGTCTGACAACACAATAAAACACCACAGAGAGCAGAGGGTCGTAAGAGCCTGCGTGTAACTGGAGGGTTGAATGTCTGATCAATCACTTCATGATTAATTAAAGGATTCCAACCCATCAGAGGTTCCCACTCTATATTTTCACGGCAGGCTCTTTCAGTGTGCCCGACTACGCCTTAAAGGTCACACTTTCAACTCTCTTCCTGACAATAAGTATTTCTGTTCTCCACTGGATCTGCTCCTCCTTCCAGGTCACTGCTCTTCTATGCACACAGCCTTGTACGCAGTCATCACTCATCATATAATGTATGTGCACAGAAAGGAGCTGGAACTTCACACTTCCCCAAAAGGAATACAAATACATGAAATGCCTATTTTCTTTAAATACATATTTCAAAATGCCTTAGGATGGTGTGGGATGCATTCTTATAATGCAGATAGCTGAGGGTGAAACCTTAACACATAGCAACAGAAATGGGTTTATTCATGGGGCATTTGAGCTAGAGCGAAGGTATGTGCATGGGATACATTGATTGCAATTGGTTTAAACAGGTTTTAATATGACCTTACCGCCTATGATAAAATATACAGTATCTATATGAATAGTAGTGAAATGGTGTACCTCATCTTCACAGCTAAGCCCCCCCTCTAAGAGGATAGGACAATCCTGTCAACAGTACCATCTAGTGGGGACACAGGAGTAGGCAGCAGTGATGTGGCTCCTCCTAACCTAGAGAAATGACTATGTAACCTGGTAAGAAGAGTTGTGGGTTGGTTGGTGAATAACATGTGCCAGAAGAAGTGTACTTCTGAGGCCAAAAGTTTTACAGTCACACAGGCCTAACTCTAGCTCTGTAAATGAACTGTAAGGGAGGTGTGTGTGTGGCGGGGGGGGTTCCATGGGACACACACTCACACAGTAATTTGTTGTTATGTGGGTTACCTGCTCTGTTGTTGTGGTGGTCCCGGTAGGGGGCTGATTGGGGGGTGCAGGCTCACAGGAGGAAGGTGATGCAGCGTCCTCTTGAACGGTGACAGGCAGGTACTCGGTCAGCTTGACAACAGCACTGGAGCACTGCTCCACAGCCTCCGCCTTGCCCCCCCCCCCAAACTGCATCCTCATCAGTCGGCTCTCCCCCTGGGGCAACACGAGGGACGAGCTTTCAGGGTCGCCGCTGGGCTATGGCTTGAACTTCAACGTGGTGATATGACGTTAAGGCATTCACTTGAAACAATGACATCACTACGGGGTCTACCGGCCTGGCCCTTACACCGTCTACATGGCTTCATGTTCTAGATGTTGGGAAGGCACGTATGCAGAGCCATTGATGGATGAGCAGGATGGAACAGACCGGAAAACGACTGACCTTTACAGCACAACGAAGGAGCAGGTTATCCGTTTTCCTCTGTACTTTGAGAAATTCTGTTGCCCCAATTAAAGATATCCCATCCTGAGGGAAAAAAAAAAGTATGAGTATAAGTTACATAACGATATAATGCAAATTTCAAGTCAACATCATATGATATTGATGAGTTCATTGAGGCATTGCAAAATCAGTTACAAACAAACTCTGCTGTGGATTAGTTAAATCATTTCCAAGCAAACAATATTTTATAGAACCCTAATGCACTTTAAATGGACTCTGCACATCAAGAACAGGTCTCATCCACAAGCGTGGGGTTGAGACGAAGCTAGGGAGAAGATTCATAAACTTGTCTGCAGGGGTCTCCATTTACTCAACAACATTATTGTCTCAGCACTCGATAAAGTGATCTGTAATAAATTGGAGGAACCAACGTTTCACAAATATAATGAATCTATTACTGAATTTAAAACAATGCAACTTATCATATTTCATTATTGTTAACATGTTATTGGATCAGGATTTGTTATTATTGCAATTAAGTATGACATTCATAATTGTCTACATTGTCTAAAAAAAATTCTCTACATTTTCTACAATTATTCGTTGACCTCAGTAGCATACCTTTTCCTATTAAAGTTTCATATTCAACTCAACTTAAATGCAATCCATCCCAGGTCCTCCGTGGGCAGGATGTGTATGCTAAGCACTGAGCTCTCACCAATGAAGGATTCAGAGATGTTTGGCAACCAGTCTCTAATTAACCAGTCTATCATCCAGTGTGAAAGCTCTCAGCGATCAGACCCGGATATCTGCCTAGCAGAGTACCCTGGCTGGCAAAGATAGCTGTATCTCCTGTCAAAATACCATAAATGTGACATTCTTTAACCCAGTGGGCACCTGGCATTTCCAGGGCAGAAAACTACCTTCTATGTCCCTCCACGTCCACTCATACAGATCCAATGTTCACTGCCAATGTCACCCTTTTTCTCAACTGCAATGCTGATCTTCAAAATCATCTCAACACTAACAAAATCATCTGGCCGTGATCCAAGTACACAGATTCAAATGTCAAGCTTCAGATGTACCAACGCCTCGTGTTCTGCCCGCGACCCGGCGGAAGCCTGCACAGGGAATTGGGAAGTTTAAGTCAGCGTGCAATGACGCAGTCGGACGACAAATGTCAAAAAATGTCCACGCCGCATATAAACTAGAGCGACTTTTGCTATACTGATGGCCCACATGGCGTTTGCTGACCGTTTTTCCGCTCCAAATGTCCATTTGCCCTGAGGGGTAATAACTTTTTCCGCCCAAACAGCAGCCCAGCCAAAGATAGTGATGGCCCTATCGTTTAACCTGTACCCATGTAAACCTTGAAATTAATAGTCCTAACGGGTCCTTCCCCCAGAGATTTTGGGTAAAATGTCAGACTGTAGGGCAGAATATTTCATACTGAATTCACAGAGCGGTTTCATCTGGAAAGCCATGGTCTCAACAAATCTGGCAGAGTATTTTCCTATCAACAAAGCAGCTACTAATCAGTTTTGTTTCATATTCACATATTAGCATTGACAGGGGGGAAAACGGCCTGATACTAATGTAGGCATGAAGATGATATATCACTTATGCCTGCCTGCATTCCATGTCCTTTCCAGTATGTGAAAATGTGCATGTTATCATGGAAACGTAACACACGCGTGACCTTAGGAAGGATTGTAAATCATCCTGGACATGTACAAAAGGTAAAAGGGGAACATTATGATCTGATACAGCCTGCTCACCAGGAGATCATGTCCTTGGGATACCAGCATGTGTCCAGACTCCAGTATGGTCAGCACCAGCTCAGGTTTAACACCGCCTGCTTCAAAGACCTGGTGGCCATAGACATGAACGGTGATGAACGGCTGAATTATCATAACGTCACACACACACAGTTCAGAACCACCCGTTTAGAACATGGAATGGAACTGAGAATGCAGGGAGTGCATTTCTAGGTTGAGTGGTCCTAGTCTACACATGGTGGATCTACCTAGCCTAAAACTATGTAGAGTTCCCTGGTTGATTAAGATAGCTTCATTAGGGAGCGTTCCTATGTTCCCACATCCCTATCTTCCTAACTCTAACCTCCGACAGCCCTATGTTCCTAACCCTAATTAATTTTTAAAACATTCATCGAAATGTGGGAACAAAGGGCTGTGGGAACATTGAGCCTAATTTTTTTTTAAAGTCCGTGAAGAAAAAAATCCTTACAAATGTGAAAACAGCGCTGTGGGAACTAGCTTAATCAAGCTATTCCTAGCTTGATTAAGCTAGGAATAGCTAGGGTTAATCTTGATTGTTTGTATTTTTGCGAATACAAACAAGGCCAGGAGAGAAGTGGGTATGTATCGATCCATGTCGAGAGACGAGCGATAAGTCACCTTCCACTTATCCCCGTCACCTTTAGACCCCGGCACAAAGCGGCCATAGCGCTTCAGCTTCCACGCAGAAGAACCGTTAGCCATCGTGGGTGAAAGTGAATGCGCGCGAGACACACTGAACTCACACTATTTCCCGCGCTTGACACACGTCACGTGTCACGTTGATGCGCGTCACGTACGTTAACCTGTGCGTGGAGCAGATGGATTTGTGACCCTGGACCGTCCGTTTGGTGAGTTGTTCACATCTGGGTCACCGTTGTGACCGGATTGAACAGAGCCAGAGGTCCCCGTATTCTGGGTCTGTAGTTGTCGTTTGGAAATGTCCCCGTAAATTAATATTAATTGTAATATGAATTACAATGAATTACAATAGGCTAATAACGAACAAGAAGAAGAAGAAGAAGAAGAAGAAGGAGAAAAATAAGAAGAAGAATGATAGAGAGAGAGAGAGAGAGAGAGAGAGAGAGAGAGAGAGAGAGAGCAACTCAGAATGAGGCTGTGACAGCGGCGGGGATGACGTCATGCTGTCAGTGAGCAGTCTGACCAATAGAGGGAGCATCAAGGTGTGTCTGAACATCCGCACGTGGTGCGTGTGATCTGGGTTTAACCAAGGACGTTTCCAACAGCTAATCAAAGGCTTCTCTCTCACACACACACACACACACACACACACACACACACACACACACACACACACACACACACACACACACACA
>JAOPJJ010000029.1:16926180-16936691 GCA_027122795.1 Enchelyopus cimbrius
GCCGTTCGCTGACGTTTCCTGCCTGCTTCTAAAGGGTTGTGTGTCGCCGGGGCGGAACCTTCTGAAGGTCCGAGCGACACGTTCACCGGGCGGTTAATGGCCCCCGCTCACGGACATCAGGCGACGCAGCCTGCTTTGCTTTGTCCCTCAAGGACGGCCCTCCTGTGCACATGCATACATTGTCTGGGCGCAAACATCACGGCATTACGATGCAGGCTCACTCCCAGAGCCGGATAAGCCCGACCGCAGTATGCAGAGTCATGGACTAAAAATAAATAAACCGGAGAACGAGTCACAGATCCTTAATGGTCTAAAACGCCCTCCGGGGGGTTTAATGCTGTTCAAATGTTTGCGTTGCATCTGCCCTTTCCTTTGTCTTCATCGATGACAATGCGCCGCACCTTGACACAGCTGTCCAACAGGCGAGCTGGCAGACACAGAGAGAGAGACAGCCATTCTCCCGCCTTCCCTCCTGACGGATGTGGAGCCGGATAACGAGGGCGCCGGCTGGGGTGTGTCGCGCCTGTCGCGACGTGATGGCGAGGAGAGAGACCCTTGATACGGCACTCATCCTTCCTCTCCTCGACCAAACAAGAGCGAGGGGAGGAGGCAGGGGGAGAGGGAGATGATGTGGGTGAGGGGGGGTGTGACGGAGGAGGCGGCGTCGGGGGAGAGGGAGGGAGCGGGGGGGGGTACGTGGCTGTGTGAACTTCAAAGACGACGGCGGCGGCGGCGGCTTCCCTGGTGGCAGCGCATCCCCTCGGCACAGGGAGGGGATGCGCTATCTGTTGCCGAGGTAGCCTCATCCGCCGTCTCCACGGTAACGCCTCCGTGGGCGGAGATGGGGAAGGGAAGGGGGGGGCGATGCAGGGTTATCGCCATCGCGATCAATAAGGATGAAACGTGATCCACACGCAGTGTGTGGGTGTTCTTCATCTTACTGCGCCGGGGGAGCGCATTGGGCGTCGTTCTCACCGGAACGTGAAGCATTTGGCGTTCCAAGGCATGTGCGATGACTATGGATTGTCAAAATTCATTAGTGTTTTTTTCCGTGAATTGAGTTGAGTTTATCGTCACGTAGTGCACTGGATCTTATTACAGCCGAGCTAATTCTGTTGGGCTCGGTTTCTTCCTGGTAACTGAGAGGTGCGCACGTACACCTTTACTCTCGACAGCTGATCAAATGATGCGCTCATAAAGGAGATGGATTGCATTTGACTGAATATTAAATCAGCCAGTCTCTCATGCACCTCGACAAAGACATATAATACAGCCATTATTTTGGGCTCACTGCTACAGTATAAGTTAAAAGGACAATGGATTACAAAAAGTAGAATTTGATACCATAATGGATTTCCACACGACCCAATCTTATCTCTTAAAATGTCGATTGAGACAGTAAACTAGCATTTTTGAACAGTTGAGGTAACAACTGACATTGTTGGCTCTATCACTGGTCATCGTGTGTCCTGGGGAAAAAAACGACCCTGCCAGACACCTGAAATGTCAGCCAGACGTCAGCCATGCCCTCCCAGGAATACCCGACGACAGCGGTGCCACGGCTCTGTCAAAGGCATCGATCCACAGCGCGCAACCAGCAGGACGCTTGTCACCTGATGGCTTCCGTGCTGGAGCAGTGTCCTGTTCCAAAACTAATTACGTGAACGATAAACCCTCCGCTCAATCGGTCTCCAAATAGCGCCTGAATTAGAGCCACTGCGAAAATAGTTTCTCACACTCTTCCAATGTGTACCTTAGCGCTTTTCTGTTATGTGATTTTATGGAATGGAGAATTCTGCTTGAGGCAGCAAGTATGCAAGTATTATGCAAATCTGCCAGCAGATACTGGAGCCGGAGTCGGCTCTCAGATCCCCGCCGTCTGTTGGCCCGGGACGCGGAGCCCGTCGTAATTCTCCGGGAAGAAGTGCTTAAAGCGCTGCACTCCTCGCCCCCCAAAAAATAAAAATGCAGAGTAGCGAGGTCCATCGTTTTGGCGACAGGATCATTTACATTTGGAGTTGACGACTCAAAGAGAGCCTTCCTGTGGCAGAGCGCCACGGTCAACGCCGCGCCGCGACATCCATCACCGCCAACGACGGGACGTCAACCCCGTCACTCCGGGGAGCCCGCGTGTGGATTTGATCCCTGCGTTCCCGCCATCTATTCATCACCGCCTCCATGATGGCGCACCATTAATCTCCCAGTGCCTCTCCCGGACTCTCTCCATTCCAGGCAGGAAGCGAGAGGCGCCGCATTATTCCAATTTACAGCGCCTCCCGAACGCTTTACCGGGGCCCGGACGCCCGGGCTCGCTCAGACGCCGTCGCGAGGACACGGCGCTCCTCCGCAAACGTTCGGCCACGAGATCGAGAGGTTAAGGAACCGAACCGCCCCCAGAGGTGGAACACACGGATGAGACAGCGCGAGAAGCGGGAGGAGTAATGCTGTGGGTTGTGTTTATGCGGAGGTGGAGGTCCGCTCTGTGAAGGGAGGGCAGGTGGAGACGTGGTGAATCAAAACCCCACACGGCACGGTCCTCCTGGATAGATCAGGTCAGGTTATCCAATCAGAAAAGGGAAGTGTCTGAGAGGGAGGAAAAAGCAGCCCCCCCCCCCATAAACATCCTCACAGACGAACCGGACAAAGGCAGCGCCGTGCAACAGAATGCGACGCCTTTCCCTCTGATCTTCTGTCTTTTGATCTCGTTGAATCTTTCCCGCTCTCGCATCCAACCACTGTCCTGCCTGCTTAATTCAATTTCCACTTTCATTTCAATAAATGGTCATCAAAAAAACAAACAACTAATCATGGTGAAAGGCGATAAAAAAACGACTGAATTAAATCCTGCAGACCAGGAAGGAAGAGGGGAGGTCTGTAGTGGCGCCTCGTCAGGCGGCACTAATCAGTGGTCTTAGTGTAATTTGGCCCCGTGGTCAGTCTGGCTATTGTCCCCCCCTCACCTCCTGATAAGCTCACGACCTTTTTCCCTCCATTTCTCAGCTCATTAACCTGCTTCTCTGACTGCGGATTAGCCTCCTGCGGTGTCGCTAACCATGAATTATTTTTAAAATAAATTCATGCGAGTAATCGGTTCCCAAACAAAACAATCAGACATATTTCGAAGATGTGATTGAAGTCTCGTGTTGCGGTTATTACGACGATGACTCTCCTCCGGCCAATCGTCAAACAGGCGCCGGGTTGCACATGTTACGATGTCCCGATGAAATGCAGGCGCGAGAGGCCCCTTCCCGTCTCCTGACACCAGACAGAACTTTGAGCCGTTTCCCATACAAAGCCTAACAATGCAGATTAAAAAGGCAGGATGAATAATGCATGGGAAACCCATCCAGCACTGAGCAGTAGCCTCCTCAGCGCTGGCCGGTGATAAATCACATCAGCATCACCGCCGCCGCCGCTAAAAGGTAAGGGGCCGGGAGGCGAGGAGCAACAGGGACTGTGATGAATACCCAGCCTTCCCCGCGGACGTCGAGCAGGAGCCGCAGACGCGCGGAGCTCTATCTGCACATTTTGGATTATTGATTATTTTCGGTGGTATAGTATCTTGCTTCAGGTCGGCGGCTAATTCGCTTGACTCTCCGCGCGGCCGAATCCAGTGATTTCCTTTGTTTCCCCCTCTGTGACGTGACGGTATCTTGCAGTGCGTTGCATGGCGGACCTCTCGCTTTGGATGCAGCCCAGCTGGCTGTGTGAGGCGTACCAATAATATCTGCTGTTACATTACACTGGGAAAATAAGAATTTCACCTTGATTGAAAATCTGGTTTTCATGTCACACGTTTTGCGAGAGGGAAAGGATCTCCAACTATGTTTCCGACCGCATCTTGCCAGCTACAACCTCTTACACCAACGCCTTGTGTAAAAACACGATTTCTTTTTTCCCGCGTTGTTCAGAATCATTTCCCGCCGGCGCGCCAATTCCCTCTGCCAGAAACCTTAATGTCTGGCAAAGGATGTCCAACAATGTCAGCCAATGCCCATCTTTGTAAACCCATTACTGCCTATAGCCAAGGACAGACTGATATTTGTTGTGAAGCTCAAACCCATATGAGGAGGGTCTCATGAGGCTAGCAGTAGAGACCCATTCTGTGATTCATCTATCCTATAATCTAACCTTTAATCTAAATTCTAAAATAACCTCGTCCGGTCGTAGGAAATACCATCGGTTGGGCTTGGGTCCCTAATAGTGAAAAAGAAGATCTTCCATTGTACAAAACGAATAAAAGCTAAACAAAAAGCTGCTTCAATAACCACATCTTCAAAGAGCCTGACGCCTTTGGTGAACCACATCCCCTTTGAGCAGAACACGACGTTGATGCGAGTCACAGCCAAGCAGGCTTGCAGAAGCAGGGGGTTGTTGTGGCCCGATGGAAGCCCTACAGCCACCACAGCGAGGCACACATAATGGACTTCACTTCTAAGTAAAGTCTCTCTTTTAAAGCTTGTTAGTCGATTTGCTCGCCGCTCACGTCAGGTCGCCCATCTGCTTGGAGTGGCTGGGCCCTTCAGACTCCTTCATCTCTGCAGCGCGAGGGCAACATCTGGACGAGGTTCATTGTTGTGGCTTCTAGATGTGCCTTCTCCTGCCAGAGTCAGCGGCTTCAACGGTTTCTCCGCATAGCATTTTACGTACCTTATTTACCAAATGTTCTCCGTAGGAACGCAAATTCCTTTGTTTGAATTCAACTGGAGTCCCAGCTTGACCGAAATTGAAACGTTTGCGTGACAGAAACATCGGCGGCGCAGCGCTCGCCTTGGTCACGACCGCCGGGTGACTTTGGTCTTTATTGACCGCCCCTTCTCCGTTCCCCCCATGCGGTGAAGCACTTCCACCACGCAATAAGAACCTCCATCATCCAAAAATTCCTCCGATACACGTTCTCCGACGCGGCCCTAATCTGCCCGGAAGGCCGCGGTGCGAGCCCAGCGCTAGCATCTCATCGCACGTCTCACCCGGGCTGAGAGGCATCTCATAAGTGAGGGATCACTTGCAGCCGGTTTGTTCCATTTATTTGAGCATTCCCTGTGTGGAAACCATCGGCTGCATTTGAGCCCTGAGGTTATTGTGATGTTTGTTTGCTGTGTAGAGCTCTTTCTCTCGCTCTCTCTGTCTCTCTCTCTCTCACTCTCCCCTTTATTAAGGTGCCTGTAGAGGAGCATTTCTTTGGGTATAATACGGGTTGCTGTCCGTGCCCCGGTCCTCTCCACCTTCCACTTTGTTGGAGGAGGGAATGGATGATCGTCAGAGATAGTATTAATACAAATCTATTTTTAAACCCCCGGCAAAAGCGAGAGATTGTCTCCGTGAAGAATAGAAATACACACAGGGAAGCGTCTGCCTTAGTTTTGGATCAAGCGAGTCACGAACAGGGAGTTTTCTTTTTTAATCATACATATTTAATGAATTTTGAATGAATCTGTCTGCAGCGTCGCCTAAATTGAATATTCATCCAAAGATAGGCACCAGGCTCTGGAGTGAGATGCCCAGCGTCTGCCTGATATATTTAGAAGTGAACATCTGGGTGATGTTTCTGTAACTCGACAATGTGTTATTTCTTTAGGCGGTGCGGATCAGCCGGGCTAGAACCCGTACCTTTAGGCGTCACATTACGGCCGGTCAACATCAGACTGCTCATTTAGGGAACGGCTCAGGGGTTGGTCAGGGGACAGGACTTAATGAGCAGAGATCTGGACGGGGAGAGACAGGAGAGGAACCTGGTTGGTCGGGTCTGGGTGGATGTTCAGCTCGGTTCCTGGATGAACGGCTGACACCAATTAGCGATGGGTGACGTCCATCACCATATTGAGGCGACTCCTCCCAGGGGCCTGGGAATTCGTTTTCGCCACCCTTGGTGAGAACGTCATGTTGGTCGGTTGGCTGTGCTGTTTTCTATGTTCAATGTTGGAGATCAAGGAAGGTAGTTCTGGAGTCGTGCGGTTTATGGGGCACAGAACTACCAATCACGGAGTCAAGAGCTGGACTCCGTGTCTTCCTGGCCGCCGCCGTAATATTGAGGAGATAAGAGGAACAGATTTGCAGCCGGTCTTTGGGGGCAGGGGACAGGCAGGCAACGGCGGCAGGCAGCCGTCCAGACAGCAGTATAGCGCCCAGAGAACTCATTGGCAGGTCTGGCGCCGCCTACATCCCACTGCTACTCAAAGATCCTCCTGTGATTAGGCCTGAGCAAGCCGTCTCTCGCCGTGAGACGGACGTGCCGCTGTCTCTTTTCCCCGAGACCCGTAATGGACCCGTGTTGGACAAACAGTGCAGTACATTCTGCTTGAACATGCAAAACATCGACGGGATTATTCACTAAAATGGGTAATGAAGCCGCCGAGGGAATCATTAAGGATCAGTGAGAACAACGTGTACTTTTCTAATCTTATGGTAAAGAAGAGGAGTTAAGCCCCAACATTGTGGGGAGCAACCTATCGCGAAGTCATGCATAAAATTGATTTGGTAATGATGGGTAATGTATTCATTGGGTCCAGACACAGAGGGGCAGCACAGCAGCAGATATCTGTTCGGGCTGGATGCCGTAAATATGGGTCATTTTATTGTAATTTACTTTTTAAATCTCTTTATAATGATCTCTCCTCCCATCTCTTTTTAATTGTTATTACGTTTCTGTGCCATCAGCTGTTACAGTTTAATTTCCTGTGTGGTTTCAGTGAAGAAAAAATCTCACTGCATCGTATAAGTAATGCAAAACCTTGCTAGCTGGCGTAGTTGCTACTGTTGTTTTTCAAATGCGGAACCGTACAAATACAAATGATGATTTTTGCCAGGCTGCAGGTGACAGGAAGGTAGCAAGCGCTCCTATGCATCTATTTTCAGTAACATGTGCTCCTGTTGGGTCCTACTTTCACAAACATTTACATTGAAATCCCATGTAGCAAGTCCCACTGCTAGCAAATACCGTGTGATCACGTTTGGCAAAAATAGGAATCTGCACAAAAACTGCTGATTAGGTGGTCTTTACTTAACTCTCAAAAGGCTTGGGCACTTTAAATGATGACTTTACTGAACACTTAACTTAGATACAATATGTATTCGAAATATGAGTACGCCCTTGAATTGAGAAAGCCATGATAGCTGTTCAATTTGAGGGATTTAACAGGGATTCCAACAGTTGGAATCCAACTTTTTTGCAGCAGTTCAAACACAGCACACAGCAGCAGTCTTGATTAAGGGCAGGCGTTATTCAACGTCACTCGTCATCCTCACACAGGCCCTGTAGCGTTTGGGGGAAGTACGGCCCGTATACATCAATGATGAGTTCAGATCCAGCCTGGGTTCAGACCCAACCTGGGCCTGAAACCAGACCTTCAGGTTGACCCAGAACCTGCCGGGATCTTTCCCCACGGGGGGACGCTGGCTCAGAGGGGAACTCGTTGCCTCTTGCTCGTGAATAGGGGTTCATCTCAGAAAGCAAACCGCGGCTGCTTCCAGGTCAAAGTATTCAAGGGACGGCCGCAGGTCGGTCACTCAGCATTCTGAGAACGCAGCGTCGACGGCCTCGCAGGACCAAAAGGGCGGTAGGACTCCATCCCGGCCAGGCCTCCTGACCTCCTCCTCATTGGTTCATCTCTCGGCCGGGGGTGTTCCTGCGTTGCCGTCGGAGTACCGGGCAGTTTGTGCAGCGAGGCTGTTCCTGAGCCAGCGGATCCGGGCCGGCCGGCTCCCTTTGAACTCAACCTTGCCTCTTGCGGCTGCCATGCGGTTTTGATTTTCTCCTTGAACAAATGTCGGTACAAATGACACATGACAGTGCGGAGAGGGACTGTAAGGCCCGATAACCTAATCCGCTATCAGTTGCACGTCCCTATTATGTGTCTCTGAAGCCCGCATCAAAGCTGCCAATCTATTTTCCAAAAGGCCGACTCATTGAGCTGTCACATAAGCCTCCTTGTTTTTTAGAGTTTTTTTGTGTCTTTGATTTTCTTGGAGCTTTGCCTCTGGCTGCTCTGGTTTCACACCACAGTAGTGGTGACTTACAAATACACTGTCAAATACCATTTCAGTAATTAGTATATCTGGGAAAGTCATGCGCGCGCACACACACACACAGACACACAATACAAGACTATAATAATATTGGAAGGTATTTGTCCAGGCAGGTGTCACTATGTTTTCTTTGTGCTGATGAATGAGTCTAGTCAGTTAAGCACGCGTCAGCCTCTTGACTGATTAAAAACCAGTGCTTCAGAGTAAATAAAGCGTTTGGCGAGCACCCATGAAATAAAATAAATCCAAGCACATGGTAATGTCCTGAGGACGGCGTCAGGGGAAAGATCGGAGATCGCGGGAATATCTGCGCCAAAGTAATTGCCGTTAACAAGACACAATTTAAACTAACGGAAAAAAAGCTTTGTGTAAAATAACCTCTTTGCTAACTGTTACAAATTAAAATAAGGCTTTACGAAAAAGATTACTAGCTGAAACTGTTGTGTGTAGACAAAGCTTTCTCAAATGAACTTCAATTATAGAGAAAATGTGTTTAGTTAGTGGGACGTTTTAAATTGATCTTTTGTGGACGGGTCTACTTTTTAAAAGGCTATTATTTAGTTTTAGTCATGCAGTAACTTTTTCTTACCCACACCCTGACAAACACGCCATAATACATTAAAAGACTAACATTAAAACTAAACGAATACAAAACGTATCAAAACGTACTACAACTGGAGCATCGTTTCTGAAAAAAAAGAATATTCAAAATGAACAGAAATTTCTAAAAACACACGTCCTTGATAACCTTGTCCCTGTTATGGTAGGAAACCCTTTTTCTTCAAGCCCAAGGAGACTCCTGAGGACGGGGGACCGCGGAGGAAGTGGGGTGAAGGGAGACACCGAGAGGGGGGAGTGAGGCGAGGTTGAGCGGGGTCAAGGGTCACGGGAGGTTAGGCTCATTAGGAAGGAGTCTTCCTTGGGCGGCGGTGGTGAGACTTTAGTTTCGGATTAGCATTTTAATGAGCGGCGCGCCGCCGGGGGCACAGCGCGCTGACCCGCCGGGTGCCGCTCCCAGTATGTAAATGATTAATTACCCAGAATGCACTGGGTTCATCCACGTACCAAGCGTGGGAGGAACCTGTCATAACAAAAAATCGATGTTACACCTGCGTGTTTTTCTGGGTGTACTTTTTAACCGGCCAGGCGCCAAATGGAACGTGATGGTAAATACGGCAGGAATTAATGGGATAGTTTGTCTCCGGGAACGCTTTTACGTAAAAATCGGAGCGGAGAGATTGCCGCTGCAGAGCATGCCACAGCTTGCCAGAGGTGCTTCTGATGCTGAAGCAATCACTGAAAATGGCAATTAGTGAATGAGCAGGACCTGTTCCTTCTGTTCGTAAAAAACACGTCCTATAGGGCTCGTCCCCAATCCCTTCCTCCGTGGCAGTGTCAGCCAAGTGATCAAAAACATTGAAGCTAGGCTGGTAGGCAATTTATCTTGAACGCATCTTATTTTCACATTTGTTGACGTTCTCATTACATGCCGGTAACAGATCCAGAATCTGTGGCCTGTTATCAAGTTGCCCAATCACGCGCCTGTCTGTCTGACCTTCCTACCTGGCTACCTGCACACTCTGTCCAGACCAGAGTCTACCACTAAACCAGGCCGACCTGAAGTTAAAAATACAGCTAGCGAGTCGCCAGCTTTTGGGGGGAGTAAGTAATTTATAGAGCGCTTTTCTACAACAACATTGCACTCAAAGCGCTTCACAATAAAATACCTCCCATACACACATTCACACACGACAGCGGGTCAAACCGTGCAAGGAGACAGCCAGCATGTGGGGAACAGGTAGGGGTGAGGTGTCTTGTTCAGGGACACCTCAACACTCTGCTAGGAGGAGCCGGGGGTTCGAACCGGCAACCTTCCCGTTCCTGAACAAGCCGCTCTACCCCCTGGGTGGGTGACTTTGGATGGAGACCTGAAGGGAGGGGGGGGCGTTTTTAAGGTTGGACACTTTGAGATTCAGGTTCACTCTGCCAGTTTCTTCAAATGGCCTGTCCTGGCTTTGATGCCCCGATCCTTTGAAATGTTCCATTTCAAATGATTATCTTCAAATGGGGCTGATCAAATGCGAAATGATTAACAAAGCTGTCATTTACCGAAACAGCTGGTAAACTAGAAGTTAATTCATATTTCACTTCAAAGGACTCACTGGAGTGCGATGTCGCCCGGCTGTAAATTTATGTATTTTGTGGGTTTACTGGCGCAGAGCTAATACCGTTGTAAGCTAAATGAAGTCTTGTGACTTTCAGAACGAACAAGGCGCTCTGCACAATCTTTTGTTCTTTCCCTTTTTCTATTTTTTAAATTGCATCTCAGATTTGACACCGAGGGTCAAAGCGTCTTTTGTGGTAGCGGACCGCAATCACATGTCCTTTCAGTCCCTCCCTGCCCCGTTCAGAGAGGGCACGGAGACGGGGGGGGGGGGGGGGGGGGGGGGTATATCAGGGGGGGTGGTTGTTGTTTTTGGGGGGTG
>JAOPJJ010000029.1:17024556-17027056 GCA_027122795.1 Enchelyopus cimbrius
CCCCCCACACACACACACACACACACACACACTCTGCCCCCCCCCCTCGCCTGCAAAAATGGCTTTTCTGAAACCGCTATGGAGCCGACCCAGCAGTTTGCTTGCTGGGCTGTGTGGGCCGAGTGCATGCGCTCCTCCATATCTCCGTACACAAGTGTGTGTGCGTGTGTGTCTGTGTGTTTTGTGAGTTCACGCAGCTTTGGGCATAATGCTGCTATCTCCGTCGGCCACACACACCGCACCGCACCGCCGGCATTCCTGCCAGGCGGGGGGGGTGTATCTAGAGATGAGTGGCGCGTACAGCGGGAGCCAGTAGCCTCCCCTCCGACGGCAGAATCGCACATGCTCAGAGTAGAGCAGGAGGGGAGGCGTGGACCCGCCCCTCTCACCGGCCGCCGCCGTGTTAGCCAGCCCAATTAGCATCGTGACTAGCGCTCACCGCGGACCCCTCACCTGGCTAATTGCCTCATCTTGCCACATGTCTACAGTATGTGCCCGCCCCCCCCCCCCCCCTCCCTGGATAGTGCGTGCGTGTGTGTGTGTAGGGCAACAGGGAGACTGAAACCTCTCATTTGTGTCAATGCTTTCACCCTGACACGCATTAAACGCACGCATGCGTTCACCCGGACACACACCATCGACATCCGCAGAAGATTCAAAACCCAAACAGTTATGCAGCACAACTCACACCCAACATGTTTCATTATGTCTTCCTGCTTTTATTTTGGTCGCTTTCGGTCTGTGCGTATGCATTTTTATATCCATTTACATATCCAGTGTATCTTAGTGTGTCTTTGCTGCCACTGAAGCTTCGCCAATACAGAAATCTATGGAATAGTAATTCTTCCTCCAGTCTAATCCGTGACACTTCCCATACAGTGTTGTTTTCTATGCTTCTGACCTTCCAAACAATGATATCAACAGATATGTTTCAGCTGATCCTCAGATGTGCTCCCTCACAGGCAGCTACTAAGTGTTTTACGGGCTATCGCTGTCCCCGCCATCGATTGAAATGTATGCATCCATCTTTAAATGTAGTTGGGATGTGGTCAACCTTTTTTCTTCTTGTTCTTGCATAATGCATTGTTTGTCCTGCTTTGTAACGGCTAATATATACCTTTTTACCAAATGTATATTTAGAAAATGTTTCGTTTTTTCTTTGTTGATTAATGGAAACCATTTGACTATTGGTTCATGTCAAGTCTGGGTTTTGATATCCAAGAGAGTAGTTGTAGAAACGTCCCCAAATGCAGATGGGGATGACTCGACTCCCTTGACGGCAGAGACCATTTGTGTGCAGCGCGTACTGTGTGTACCCAGCGCTCATTGCTGTGGTCTCAGTTCTCGCCAACAGGTGGTGCTATCGGTTTGACTTTTGTTGAATGGGCCAAAGACATAACAGTTTGTCAGCCAGCCAACGCACAAGGATGTGATGATTATGAAATCCTCCTTGTGTTTCTCTCACAGAGTAGATGTGTGAAGCGGGGGGGGGGGTTGTCTCTAGGACGGGGGTGTTGGGTTCGGGGTTCTGAGCCTTAATGGGAACCAATTAGGGGCGGCGGTGCCGTCGCGTCCCACGCAGCGGGGAGAGGAGCGCTCCTCTGATCACCTCAAAGCGCAGACGCAGGCCCAGACGACTTCTGACTGACTGTTTCACACCCGCCCTCTGCTGTTTACCTGTTTACCCGCCGCCTGCTGCTGGAACAACAACAACCGAACCATAAACACTTTGCCAACCCTTCTGTTGTTGTGTGCGTATTTACGTGTGTGTGTGTGGGTGTGTGAGTTTATGTGTGTGTATGAACGTGTGTGTGTGTATGTATGTATGTATGTATGTGTGCATGCGTGCGTGTGTGTGTGTGCGTGTGTGTTGTCAGTCAACTGATGGGGAGAGAGGGAGTGAGAGGGAGAGACGGACAGAGAGAGGTAGAGTACAGAAAGAGAGGCAGGGCGAGGGAGGGAGGGAGGGCAAGAGAGGGCAAGAGAGGGCAAGAGAGAGAGGAGAGAGGGATAGAGAGAGCGAGAGATGGAGAGAGAGAGGGAGGGCGAGAGAAGGAGAGAGGGAGAGAGGGAGAGAGGGAGGGAGAGAGGGAGGGAGGGCCACCTTGCAGGAGTCCAGGCGGTGCTGGGCCACGGTGGACAGCGTCTCCAGGACGGAGCGGAGCCGCGCCTGGGCAGCGTGGGAGATGAAGGTCACCGAGTCCATGGGCACCTCCGTCACGCCAAACCTCCTCGCTGTAGAGGGACACGCACACACCGAACACGCACCGCAGAGTTTAAAAGCCTGTCACAGGAATTGTCCTGGGTTACATGAAGTGTGTGTATGTATGTGTGTATGTATGTGTATGTGTGTGTGTGTACCGGTATGTATGTGTGTGCATGTGTGTGTGCGTCTACGATGGTCACGTCGTGGTAGCGATCACCCGCTCTCAACATTTCTGAAAGGCGCAGAAGAAAAACGCGGAAGTTGTGTGTGAGTTCAGAAGCGGCCGTCAGTGCC
>JAOPJJ010000029.1:17032056-17034642 GCA_027122795.1 Enchelyopus cimbrius
GGGGAGGCAGGAGGCGCTGAATGCAAAGCGTTCTTGACTATACCTCGCGCTGCTAATAAAGAAGGCGTGTAATTAGCTTCCGCGCTGATGGGGGGGGGGGGGGGTCCTCGCTCTGTGATTGGTTCAGGCTGGCCGCAGGACATGAGGCCCTGCAGCCAATCTGAATACATATGCATGTCGTTCCCATCTCCAGCCCCGGCACACCGCAGGGGGCCCGGGAAGATTGCGGTGCCGTCGGGAAGCTTGTGTGTATAATAATAATAAATAATAATAATCATAATAATACCAATATCCGGGATTTCTATAAGCGCCTTCCCACATACCCAAGGCAGCGCTCATGTGTACGGATGCCGTGTGTGTGTGTGTGTGTGATTGAGTGTGTAAAATGGTAAATGGAGGGATGATAGAGGATTAGGTCGTGGATGCATGAATGCGGATGAAAGGATGAATTAATGAATGGACGAATGATGGACGATGGAAGAAGTTGTTTCTTAACGCGATGATCTTTACAGACAAATAGACTGAACGCCGTTACTCCCCGAGAGCATCGCTGCACTCATTGGCCTGGAGGACAGACCAATCAGAGGCCAGCTGGCCTACAGTTGGGCCACTGTGTAACCCGGGGTGACTGGGGCCGAATGAATGGCTGGGAAGTGGCTGGCGGGCAAAGCAGCGCGCAACCTGGAATTAAGTCGAGGAAGCACACCTGCCGTGCGCACTCCTCAATTAGAAGCGTTTGTTGTGGTGTGTGTGCGTCAGGTATGTGCGCGGTGGTGGGGGCCCCTGGGGGCGAAACACGCTGAGCTGTTGTCCAGATCCCATCAGACGCGTCTCTTTCAACTATACAGGGAAACGTGTTTTTTCTTACAAAGTCTGACAAATGTGAAACCGCAACGAACAAATATAAAAACGGAACATATTTGTGTGATGCCAGTTTTCCATGGGTGTGTGTGCTCATTAACACACACACACACACACAGCCACACACACACACACGCACGCACACACACACACACACACGCACACACACGTACACACACACT
This sequence comes from Enchelyopus cimbrius, assembly GCA_027122795.1. NCBI lineage: Eukaryota > Metazoa > Chordata > Actinopteri > Gadiformes > Gaidropsaridae > Enchelyopus > Enchelyopus cimbrius. Next base: position 17,033,100 of record JAOPJJ010000029.1, read on the forward strand.
CACACGCACACACACACGTACACACACACGTACGCACACGCACACACACACACGTACGCACATGCACACACAGGCATGTTGAGAACAGTATAACCCCTCTCGGTCTGCGCGGGCCGGGCCCACTGGCCCGGTTGGGTGAGGACAGGAGTGAACAGGAGGTCTGGTGGGGCTTGGCTGCAGGGGTTTGGCTGGCAGAAGGCTAGCAGCCCGGGGGCCACTCCTGATTACAGCGGATGTGGGGTGTTTACAAAAGACACAGGGAGGGAGGGAGGGAGACAGCTGCTTTCACTCTGTACTGTAAACTGCTCCCATGCATGCAGCAAAACCACACACACACATAAACACAAACAAAGACGCACACACACACACAGAGTGAGACGCACGCACACACATACCGACACACGCAGACACACAGAGAAGCATTTGCGTTCCCCCTCTCAAATCAGCCCAATGGTGCGTGTGTGTGATAGGACACGTAGACATGGCCGCAAACACACACACACACACACACACACCTGCCCCCGGCGTGGAGGGGTACAGTGGGTGGGTTCCCCTCAGACTGAACTCCCACACAGCCCAGCAGCGCCCAGCACCAGACCGGCTCCGCACTGAGGGAACCTTGTGACGACGGCCAGGTATTCAGACGCTTATCGCTGGGTTATGCCTTCAAAGAAGCCCTCCTTAGCCGTCCTCAGAGGGAAAACATCCACATTGTGGCAATAAATGAAACAATAAACATATTATACAAAATGATGAGATTTAGTTTGTCACGAGGGCTGAACGAACACGTTGGAATAGTTTGAGTTCATTCGCTAAAACATGTTTACCGTCCACCAAAGATGGTCATTTTTAGACGAGTAAAACTGAGGGGACTATTCAGCGACGTCTACTGGACCGATCAGAACCCGGGCGCTGCTCGGGGTCGCTCTGAGGTTCTGGGTACTGCTGAGGTGAAATGGTAACTGGACTGCATTTATATTAAGCCTTACAGACCAAAGGTGCTACAATTACTGCATCACATTCACCCGTTCACACACACAGACGCTGATGCAAAAAAGCAGGTACGGTAAAAGACAGCAAGAACCTCAGATGATCAACAATCAGCTCTGATTGGCTGGCCGTACGGAGGGGCGGAGACACGCGAGGAGATGGGCCGTGATGGGGTTGTTCCATAACAGCGGTGCCTTTGCATTGTGGGAAATGTAGTGTGTGTATTGTGTGCGTGTGTGTTTGTGTGTGTGTGTGTGTGTGTGCCTGTGCAGGCCTGTGTGTATGTGTGTGTGCCTGTGCCGGCCTGTGTATTTCTGTGTGTGCCTGTGTTTTTGTGCAAGCCTGTGTGTGTACTGTATGTGTATGTGTGTGTGTGTGTGCGTGTGCGTGTGGGGACCACTGTCACCACCGCAGGGAAAGCTGTTGTCAGTAACAAGCAGGCAGCTGACAGCTTAATTACCAACGCTGCTAAAGATTTATTGGTTTATCAATCATGGCCTGGGGTGTCTCGTTAGCCTCGGGAGTTGTGGGAGCGGGGGGGCGAGGGGGCGGG
>JAOPJJ010000029.1:17073491-17084162 GCA_027122795.1 Enchelyopus cimbrius
CCCCCCCCCCCCCCCCCCCCCCCCCCCCCCCCCCCCCCCCCCCCCCCCCCCCGACCGGCCGGCCCCCGGGCGGCGGGGGGGAAAGCGGAGCTGGTTTGAGTTCTGGTAAAGCGACACCTCAGGGCTTCCCCTGCCAGACGCTCATGTCAGGGAGGGTGGAGGAGGGGCGGGCGGCGAGACGGAGGCCGCTGTAACACACCAACGGGCTCAGTGCGGTGTACATCAGACGCCCCCGGGAGCGGACCGCCGGGCCTGGTGAGCCTGCCTCAGGGCCGCTGTGCGTACCGTGGGGACGGGGGAATCGCTCTCGGATCTACCGTCTCAGCGGAGTGAACGTTTGGCGCCTTGCGAATGGACTTTTGCGACGACAGCAGGGTGTAAGCATGCAGGGTACGTTCACACGGATGTACGTAACTGGTGATATACCACTGCAAATAAAAAACCCGCAAGCCAACTTATCTATTTAAAAGTGGTTGTGAACACTGAACAAATAAGGAGAGGGCTGTCGATGCTCGTCAACCGCCGGCCAAGCTAACCGTGACCCGCAGTACGTGAGGAGTCCCGGAGCCGGAGAGAGGAACCCGACGAAACCAGTCCGTCTCGGAGCCTCTGGAAGACGCGGGGGAACCGGGGGGAGGAACCGGGCGGCCAGCCGAGATTCTTGCGCGGTCCCGCGGCGTGCGTGCGTCTCTCCGGCAGACCTTCGGGGGTTGTCCCGCAGGGCGTCCTGGGCGGTCAGGGGCGGGGTCCGGCTGGGTCTCCTGGCTGAGGTAGTCGACGCTCACCAGGAACGCCGGTGTGCTCCGGGAACGAGCGGCTCTCCGCGCAGACGCAGAACACGGCGACAAAAGCACAACTGAATCCGTAAGGACTCTGGGTCTGTTCCTGTGAAGGGGGGGAGGAGAAGGAGGAGGAGGAGGAGGAACAGAGACAGACAGAGGGAGCATGGTTAGCGCGGGTTTCTCCAGGGTATTAGCTTCATGACGGCGTGACCTTGACTCGCCATGAGACCTGCTTTTGTGGACACATTTGATGACGAAAGACGCTGGGAGCGGATAGGAGATGTGGCACATCGGTCACACTTCACACTTCTATTTGTAATACAGTTTTATATACTTTTTAAGTAATATACCAGTGTTTCAATTGTTTGTAGCAGAGGTGCTGTGAGTTGGTAACCTGGCAACGCTAGTGGGGTCCGGGGGCATGCCCCCCCGGAAGAACATTTTGTAAAATAACCCTTTAAATGGTTAATTCTGGTGAGATTGTTTTGGGGAAAATGTACAGATTGAGCTTCCAAAGATGACATAACAACCAACAGAGTCAAGGTATCTGCTGAGACCAGGTCATTGCGCAAATGTGTGAGTGGTACGTCTCCACCTCCGTCACTGTGGGGTCAACACTCTACAGCGTCATGAGTGGCCGTCTCCCCGCGGCGGCAGGTTTCATGAGCACGCGGGGCGGGGGTTCTGCCGGCGGCGCCCGGGGGTCAGCAGACACCGAGGGCTCTGTTGACTTCACCGCTCGGTGAGTCACAATACGGCCATTCAGCCCCGGGCCACGGGGCTGCGCAGACCGCCCGTCGCGCAGTGTCCATTGTTACCGTTTTCCCCCGAACACACGTCACAATCTATGGACGATCCGGAACTCCGCAGCACCCCCGACCCGGGAACTACCAAACGGTGGTCCTATCATGTGTGTGGCTGGGGGCACGACGGTGCGTTTTCACGCATCGATCTGGCGCCCGACAGAAGGACAGGAAGAAGGCTCGCTCCGACTATCTCAGGGAGGCTGTTTTTATATTTTATATTCGAGTGAGTAGCCATGTTTAATGTGCGGTGGAAACGGAAAAAAAAGGGGAAATGGTACAAAGCGTTCGGAAGGGTCGCCTCGGGTGACCGCGTTTCATTGGTGGACGGAAAGAGTTCACTGGCAGTACGAAAAAAACAATCCTTCGTCATTGTTCCGTAAACTATGAACCCAGCGCTCCGCTGGCGGTCCAGGGTTTCAGCATCGATAAGACCCGCGCTAAACAAACACAACGTTCAATAGACAGAGAATAAGAGAAACCCGTAATCTCTCATCTGGTTCCACAGTCCTGTCCGTCGGGCTGTTGATACAGACCAGAATAATCACACAGCCCGACCGACCGGGCCCAAAACCTCAACATCACAGAACTTATCTGCCGCGCACACCGGGCCGTCTGCGGCGCGCGGCGGGTGGGCTGTGGAAAGTTTGACTGAATGGCCCGTGTTATCGCACAGGGACGTGTCCAACACACCGTGGAGGGACCACAGAGCATGGGACTCCTGGTTCCCGGCCCCGAGGAACAGGGTGGTGACCACACACACACTCACAAACACACACACTGACTCACACACACTCACACACAGACACACACACACACACACACAGTTAGTTACAGATGTTCCAGTGACCTTTAATTCCCACTTCCTTCCTCAAGTCAAAAAAAAATAAAAATGGTTAGAGTGCAGAAAACACTATGATGTCGCCTGTCACTGCAACCCCCCCCCCCCCCCAACAAGAGAAGGGTCACGCACACGCACACACACGCACACACACACACACACACGCGCGCACACACACATGGGGCAGGGCCAAGGGAAACCGGCGACCTCGTCACGGAGGGAACAGCAGCAGTCGCCCCACTCCTTCCTTCCCTCGGCCTTATATAACCACACGCGTCCTCCAGGAACACTCTGTTTACAGCCGTCGCCACGGAGACCGCATCCTAGGGGAGCGCGGGGTCATGGACTGAACACACACACACACACACACTCCGGCGCCCACGGAACCCTTGAGCAAACGAGGGGCAGGCCTAGCGTGAGAGCGCCCGGGCGGTAATCCATCACACAAGCTGAACTACAAACCTTTCACCAGTCACCAGCGTGCCATGGCTCCCCCCCGGAAAAAAGCGATGTGTGTGTTCATCCCGCCCTTTCATCCTCTGTCTCTTTACCCAGCGGATGACTCCGTTTGTCTCCCTCCCGCCTCCGCTGAGGGCGCTAAACCTCGGAATAAAGCAAACGGCGTGCGCTGCTCGTTTTGTGCACCTCTCAGGGCTTTGACGAGCGGCCGAGCGGTGCCAACCAGCGGAACCCGCCGCCTCCAAATCCCAGGGATTAGAGCCGCAGTGAGAGACACGCCACGCGGCCCGCGCCACACGCCCCCCACCGGGGCTGGCTCACACCGCGACCGGCGCAACGGGGCTGCAGAGCCGGGAGTCCTGGAGGCCTGGATCCCAGCGAGTCTGGATCCCACACTGACACTCAGGCCTGGGCGAGAGGCAGAGGCATCGAGACATCTCAAAAGTGTCACTGCAGTGTTTTTTCATCCATGTTGCAGTGGTCTCTAGTCTTAAGGAATGCCCTCTGAGCCGGTTTTGGTGGACAAAATACTCTGGTGCGCCCGTTTCAGGGTGCATTTTCGGCTCTTACTCCTGAATATTCATGACATTTAAATGCCTTGCCTCTGATTGGCTCACAGCACTGTCCGTCACAGTGATGTGAGCGATCGCAAGCCAAGGTAGGCGGGGCCATGAATACCAATGCACAAACCTACGTCACTATGAAGGGCTTTTCTGATCCGCACGTTTATCCCTCTATTGTCTTACATCAGCTAATGCATGCAATGGGGTTAGAATAACATTTTCACGTGCAGCGTGCATACGCAACTAGGAGTGACCCATCGTATCCAAAAGAAGCAAGTCAAAACGGTTTATCGGTGAAGGACACCGTTTTGTTATAGCTTTCCTGCTTTTCTTATTGACATAAGGGCTGTCAGCAGTTTAAGGATGTTTTTTCATCATAAAGTAATTTTTTCAATGTACTTAGGTCCCTCATAACTCCAAGGTAACCCAGATATGAGCAGGGAGGGGAAAAAAGACAGCTAGGTAACCAAGAAGACAATTCCACCGCGTCAACAGCTAACACGATGATCAGCAAGTTCCAAGTGAACTCCAAAAATGTCCGTTCCCTCCGGTTTGACTCACTTGAACACTGAGCCATTGTCTTCAGGAGACAGCTGCTGCGCTACAGTATGGAGCGCATTCTCAGCTGTCCTGGGGCCTGCCACTGAGGAATGCCGCGTCCTTCATGTAAACACGTCCAATGTGCTGAACTTCACTTTGAGCCGTTATTTTGTTACATATATTTGATGAATTGCCATATCAAGTGTTGTACGACAGGGACCCGTTTGATCCGTGTGCAGAACAACAGAAACTATTGACCTCCAGGAGCCGCGCCCCAGATCTCGTTCGTCCGCAGGTTGGATTCCTGCGCCTCCATCGCAGAAGTGGCTGAAGGCTGCCTTCCCAGTCAGAGTAAACAGCCCGCCAGCAGAGGCTTTCCCAATACAAACAGACACGCCATTAATATTAATGAGCCCAGATAGCATCTCACTACAGCTAGCAGCCTTTGGCTACACGCCAGAAAGACGCTAAGCGCTAAGAACCCCCGCCCAACGCACATACACACCCACATGATAGCAGCCAGCTAGCATCTCTCATTAGCCGTAGCACCCAAACAAACACATGTGATAGGAGCGCAGGCTCCACGCTGGCCCAGCGCCAGGGAGGTTAGGCAGCCTCCCCCCTCCGCCACCAGCCGCACTCGGCGCTAATGTTAGCCCTGCCCCGCGCGCGCGCCGCTGGCCGCCCCGCTCAGCTGCTGCAGATCAACAGGAAAGGGGGCTTGGGTTTCCTGGGGCGACCGCCCTGTCGCCAGTGACAGCACTGTCCAGCCGTCCTCTGGATGATTTACCTGTCTGGGTCCGCCTCTCACCCGTCCCGCCGTGGAGGCGACGAGGGTGGTAGACGGGCAACTGGCAAATTAAATGAAGACAGGCTGGGCGGGGGTGCGGGGTTGCGTGTACTTCTGAGGCGTTGTCCGGGGCGACCGTAATTGTTTTCGTAGTGAGGAGGGCGATACTAAGCCTGGAGGCCGTCCCGATCACATGACCTCACATCCGGTCTGGAGCTCTCGGTCTCATCGGGGGGGGGGCGGGGGGAGCATTCGCCCTGAAAGGCGAACCCCTTCAGCCAATCAGTGAACAGTTCACACGGATGAATGGCGGACAATAGCGGTGTGCAGGCTCCATTACTGCAATCAACCACCACACAGTCCCTGATTGGCCGCGCCACGCCATCAACTACGACAGGGTCCCTGATTGGCCCAGATTATTAGTGATTTCATGAAATTCGAGGGAAGGTCGGCCGAAAGGTCCGGACCGCTTCCTGCTGCGGAACGGAACGTGAGGTCACGTGATCAGGACGGTCTCCATGGTAACGGGTGCCGTCATCCAGATATTAAAGTCGCTCTGCATAAAAGAAATGTCAAGCGAACAGAATTTACACTAGACGCTGAGGGAGGAAAAAAGGGGAAATTTTTAAAAACAAAATCAATGGCCGACGTTGCAAACAGCCAACCTCCCGGCCTCTTTCAATGGTCTACGAGATAAACAAATTTATCCCTTTCCATATCACTATAAAAGGTAAATACTGGGTTGGCGGTGTCGCTTTGATAATGGAATAACGTAATGGAATGCACAGCGATTGTGGCTATGGTATGGATTTTTCAAAGCATTGATTTCCACTTTGGGGGGTGTTTGTACTGAACGGCATCCAAGCAGATCGTGAAATTGGCTCGACGGTGCGCTTTGTACAAAACTCGGCCGGACCTTAGGCAAACAACGGCTTGGTAGCCAGAATTCCCCGCGGCTATATCTCATAAGTAACGCTCTGTCAACAGCCATCGGGCCTCTCCGAGGGCTTTCCGTACGCCTCCCCGTCTCCCCGTGTCTGGGTGCCTGAGAGCCAGCCCAGCTGGTTATCGTTTCGCACAGCGGACGGCACAGCTGTTGCGCATGCTGACAGCCCCTTATGTGAGGCTCCTCAGAGCCGCGCTGTGGTCCGAGAGACCCTCACAGGCCCAACTATAGCCCACTCCTGAAGTCTATTTCAGCCCGCCGGAGCAAAACAGCTGCCCAGCGCTCGCAGATGGGACACTTTTAGACGGTCTTTAGTCTAAAAGGTCCGATTCCCCCTCAAAGAAAATAGCAAACTCATTCTAAGCCGACGTCTCCCGTCTGCTGTCAAACGAAGCAACGGAATTCGTGAGGAACCAAACGGAGTGAGGAACACATCCGGGCCGCGTCCTGAACCAAAGCACCCGTAACACAAGAGACGTCGTGCGCGACACGGCCCACTTTGTTTTGAAAAGACGGGCTGGTTATGGGACGGCCTGTCCTGGGGCATTCCCCCAGGATGTGGAGAGACACCAGGGTCAGCAGACAGGCCTGGGACAAGTGCTGTGAGCAACTGTGTGTGTGTGTGTGTGTGACAGGACACACACACACGCACACACTCTTCAGCACAAACGATGCATAATTTGTGAGCCTTGTTTATAGCTTGCTTTGAACGGGAACAACAAATATTAGTTTGTGACGGACAGAAAATGCTCTGTACACATCATAATGCCTATGTGCACATCTTCAGAAATAGCACCAAAGAGAGGGAGAAAAAAAGCCATTAGGCGTGGGACTGTTGGTCAACAGGCCGGGTAATATTTGGTTAACCTGTTATGACATAGCATAGTAAGTAGCTTATGGCTCTCATAAAAATAGCAGATGGGTTGCTGGAACAAAAACACAGGCTTGGGGTCTGGGGCAGGTCTGGGACGTCTCAACATCCACACCGTCCCAAACAGCGTCCACACTAAAGACGCACAACCACCAGGAGGGTTTGAGAAAGACACCTTTTTCTCCAGATCTCAGAGGTGTGATACAAAGCAGGGCTGACGTCATCACTCAACACGTGTCTTAGCTCAAACGACAGCCAATCACGAAAGAAGAACAACACTGCTATGCCTGCTATGACAACCAGGAAGTGAGCGGTCTACCGTCGTTTAGGACGCCAGACGGGGTTCACAAGCTTAAGGGAAGGCCTGGGGCGTGGCCTCCATTCATAAAGATCGCCGGGATGGGGCTACGGCAGCGGAAGCACTAACTACCAGGTGTTGCACCCCTGGCCTTTCTTTCACCAGGACAGAGTCAAGGACCACAGCTCCCCTGACGGAAGGCGTCCCGGTCTCTCTGTCGAGTTGCTGTGAAGCGAGGGAGAACATTCCGGACAGGTTTACCGAAAAACAAACACCATTTGGGGAGATGAGTGACGAGGGTCCGGTTTATCAGGTTTATTAGCATGTATGTAAAAGGGTGAATTTACATGCATGTGATATGCAACTTGAATGAATATGCTCAGTGTCTTCGTTTGGTGGAGCCACCAACGCCTGACGTCCATAAAAGCAGGCTTCTGTGTTTGTTTGTGTTTGTTTGGCCGAGCTTCTCACTTCTGAGAGCTGCACTCTAAAGCACATTTACATTAAGTTTATAAATGAGGATTAGGGCAGGCATCCATTACGGTTTGACGTTAATGGGGCGAAACATTTTTAAGAGGGTTACTTTGTCAAGAAGCACTGGATGTGCTTCGTATTCAGACGACCGATATACACTCCTCTCCGCAGGACGCTCAGAACACGGCAGAGTTATGACATCAATGTGTCCACAGTTCACACTCGAACAGCAAAGCACGGTGCGATATCCCCACTTCTCCGCAAACACAGTACCCGAGTTTCAGTCTACAGTTGTCAGCAAGCCTTCCCTGCTGCCTAAGTGTCCTTGAGCAAGACGCCGCGCGCAATCCATACCGCGGCAGCGAGCGATGGTGCGCTGCATTAGGAACTTCCAATAATAGGATGAGTTTTAAAAAAGGAACAAAAACGCACTGGGTGTCACATTACTGGAGGCTTGTAAGGTAGCCTGCATTCTTCAACGCTGCGGTCATCTCCGCTGTGTGCACAAAAGCCAATGCATCTCGCTGCGAATCACTGGTGGTGGTGGAGGGGCCACAAAAAACACACAGGCTGCCTCTGCGCACCAGAACTGGTTTCCCTGGAGATAAGGGGTTTCTCATGATGGAAGAACGCAGGGCTCTGGCTCACCCGCAGACTGACTCTCAATAACGAGTGTCGCGTTTTAGTTTGTATTTGTAGTTTTGCTCTCATTCAGAAGTAGTTGGAAGTGCTGTGCGGCCTTCACCCAAAACACAGAACAAATGTACATTAGTCCATCGGATTGAAATGCCTTGCACAATGGGAAGGCCCTCTTCAATCCATGGGCAGGAGAAAGATGTGCCAATAGGGTGGTGTTAACCAACATATGATATTAATGTTCAAGAGTCCACCAAGGGGAACCTTCTCCCACCGGCTCTGTCTGGCAGGGGGATGTAATTGTTCAATGTCCCGATGACTCTGGATTTCTGATGGTTCCCCTAACAAGTCATGTAAAACATTGTAATCTCTCCTAAGTGCCATAACACTATGCATCAGGCTGAAGAGGAACACTCCATTTATATACTCTTTGGCAGGACATCAGCGAGAACGCCGCCCTGTCCTGAGGCATTGTCTCTCAACATGTGTCAGTGTCTCCTGTCACACTCCGATCACACGGTCTTCCTTGTGCGCAGCCCGCACCACTGAGACCAACTGTTGGACATCCGCAGCTTAATATGCATTGAGTGGGTTAGGGGCTAGGGGGGTGTGGGTTCTACAGACCGTCTATTATTCACCCAAAGAACAAGCAACAGAACACCTCTCTAGTGCTTGGGCTGTAAAGTATCACTGTGACAGCTTTCACATGGACACAGAGAGACTGAAAAATAGGGATTTACATACGAGGTGGCCCAACCTGTACCGAACCCATTCCCTTAGTGTTCGGTCAGTGGTTCAGGGTGGTTTGAATAAAAGTAGCAAGTAACATGGCATGCAAACCTTGTTGCTGAAAAAGGTTTACGTTTTCTCCCAATCTTTTCCTGAAATGTCTGAACACTCCAGTACAGTAGGTGTTTGGACAGTGGATCTCATGCCCAAGACCTGAGGTCAACTTTAAGCCACACCTGTTTGTCAGTGTAGTCCTCACATGGGCCTCAGTTTATCTTGAGAGTTTATCGCAGGGAACGGTTGAGCCTAAGCTACACAAGGGGAACAGACCATACATGGACCAACCTATTTTCCGATTTCCACCGTGGAAGAGACTGAATAAAATCAGGCTGAAAAAAATGGAGTCACCAGATATGCCAGCGTATCATTTCTCACAACCAGCACAGGGTTCATGTTCTAGACAACAGTACAAACTCATGTTCCACTAAATGGCAGAAAGGCCTCGTTACGTGAGCCTTCGGTCACCCCGCCCATCAAAGATTCCATTGTGACAGTCCACTGCAAATTCTGAAGCTGCACCACAAGGGAAACTAGAAAGCTGCTTTGTTGAAGGAAAACATCACTTTGGCCAGCGGAGACAGCGCTGGTACAACGTGGGCTTGTGCTACACCCCTCCACCAACACCACCTCCACCTCCGCCCTTAGGGACTTGCAAACACAGATCTTGTGACTCTGGGTTTGACTTCCTTACACTTGCATTCAGATGCACCGTTGGACTGGGGAAGGGTGGCGTGGCGTGGCGCGCCCGGTGATGGCACTAGATAACGGTAATGAGATCAACTCCAAAGCAAGCGCCTGAAGTGATAATAACCGAGACACGGTGCTGAACAGATCCGGGATGAGTAGACCAAACCAACTAGAATCAAGCACCTCAGCGTCGGACATGTCTATCCGTTTTATGAAAAGGGTAACGGAAAATATAACCAACTGAGTGATAATCCTTCACTGAATATTAACATCCTTTATCCCCCTTCCAAACAAACAGTAACGTTGTGCCTTACGCCATGTTAGGACTTGCCATATATTTTGCAACTTGACTCATCACATCAAACAAGAATTTGTTCTAAAAAAAAAAATACATGGGATAACCGTTTAGTGGTTCAAAGGCGGCAAACTTGCTCACCCTGATTCCAGCATTTCATAAAATAACATTCTCGTACACTTTGGAGCGACCCAACCCAAGGTTTTCCGTGCAGGCAAGGCAGGAGGTCCCGAGTTTCACCCCCAGGACCCGAGCATAAGTGTGGGCGTTGGCATGTCATCCTTATTACAATGTAAAGAACCTTTATAAACAACAAGTAAATACTACTACTAGTGCAACCATGCACTACTAAACTACAAACACCATACATCTGAAATGCACCAAAAGTCACGGGTTGGGAGTGTCGGCTGCAGAGACCACATGAATACACTTAGCCCACTGATAATTGTCATATAGGTTATAGGTTGGATGTTCAACTGCATGTGTAGGGACAGTTCTCCCGTTACTAGCATGCAGACGCTGGGCAACGCATGAGAGCCCAAACCCGATGTACTGTCATCCGCCCTTCCTATCCCCTGTTATTTTATCAATTGATGTAATACGATTAATGAAATATTACCACTATTTCAACCTTTAGTTTTTGCGAATAGGCTAAAGTACGGTGGACAAGGGGGACGTGCACATACAATTATCAACCCCCCTGACATGTTTTTGTCATGTTTTTTTTTTACAACTCGAATACTGTGTACACCTGGTGATATACACCTGATGATGTATACCTTCTGCAACACAGTGAACCACAAGCCCACTATTTAGCAGGAAGGTGCAAAGGAATGTCCTGCTGTACCACTATGTCCTGCTGTACCACTATGTCCTGCTGTACCACTATGTCCTGCT
>JAOPJJ010000029.1:17111636-17127302 GCA_027122795.1 Enchelyopus cimbrius
CCCCCCCCCCCCCCCCCCCCCCCCCCCCCCCCCCCCCCCCCCCCCCCCCCCCCCCCCGTGAGGAGCGGAGAGTGATGCTGCACATTACGGAGGTGAGACGCTGTTGTTCTCCATGAAACTCCCTGGGGGGTGAGACCCATCACCAGGCTCCTGGAATCAATAAAGCACGTCTAAGTCTAAACGGTTTTGCGTCTTGAGGGGAGGAGGACTCGTGTGCCGCAACACTTGCACAGGGCAAGCTGGTTTACGGTGTGAAGTTCACAACGGTGTGCGTGTAAACACAGATCATGCGTTATGAGTCCCTTACACTCACATGCACGGTTGGCTCACTTACCAAAGTACTCCTTCTTCATGTGCATCTCCAGCTCCTTCTCCAGCTCCAGGGTGAGCGCCTCCAGCCTCTTCTCCGCCTGGCTGGGCCCGCTCTCCCGGCTGGGGGTCACCTGGTAGGGCAGCTTCACCCTCTGCCCGGAGACAGGCGTTTTGGACGACAAGCCAAAAGTGAATGAGGATGGGGATCCCGCGGTCAGCTCTGCGCTGCCCCCCGTCTGGCCCGACGGCTGCTGGTGCTGCGGCTCTGGCATAGCCGAGAGCGCCTGGAGATGCATGCGAGTGGGAACCCCGTTGGTCCCGTCGCCCCGCGGGTCTGCACACTCCTGCAGCAGCGCGTCCTCCTGCAGCATGGAGGACCGCGGCGACGGCAGCAGCTGCAGCTCCGGGTAGGCGCTCATGGACCCCCTGGAGCTGCGGGAACTTCTCGAGCTGTGGCTGGAGATGCTGGACCGCGGGCTCACCACGCAGTTCGCCGCCATCCCGGGGCGCGCGCCGCTGCCCCCCTCCTGGCTGCAGACGCTCGAGCGAGGACTGGCCACGGACCCGCCCCCGGGGTGCAGCATGGCACCCTCGAGGTCCATGTGTTGGCCCGTGATGGGCCCGTAGCGGGAGTCCGAGTAGCTGGACCTCGGGCTGGTGGTGAAGGAGTACTGGCTCGCCGTGCTGGACCGGGGGCTGGCGTGCCTCTGGTCGTACCCCATGCTGATCCCGCTGGTGCGGTTGCTGCTGGGCTTGCTGCAGCAGTCGTAGTAGCCGTGCAGGCTGGCCCGGGGGCTGGAGTGCTTGCTGGTGTCGCTGGCCGTGCTGGCATAGCTGGACCGGGGACTGAGGACGCTCCCGCTGCCGTCGCAGTGGACCAGGCTGGACCTGGGGCTGCTGTACTTGTCCTGCATGCCGGGGACCACCAGACTGGTGCGCGGGCTGCTGAGGCTGGACCTGGGGCTGGCGTGCTTGCCCTGCTCCTGCGAGGAGGACAGCGAGGAGGACGCGTAGCTGGACCGCGGGCTGGAGGCGTGGAGCCGCCCGTCGTGACCGGTGGCGGTGATGCACACACTGTTGCACCTGTTGCCGGGCAAGGCGGTCGGCTTGCCGCTTAAAGTCAGGCCGTCGAAGGCGCTCCCGGTGCTGTACCGGTGCCCCTGCGCCTCCGCGGAGTAGCGCCGGGGCCTGTCCGGGGCTCCGCCGCCGTAGCACGGCAGCGCCACCTCGGATCTGGTGCAGCAGCCCTCCTCGCTGCACCCTGGGGCTTCTCTCTGCGGGGCGCAGAAATCCACGGGGACCGTCCGGTGACCGTGGAGGACGGGGCGCGGAGTGGACGCCGCGCAGTAGACCGTGTTGGCGGCCCGGTGGTTCTCCACGGTGTGCGGCTGCCGGTGCGGCGCGGAGGAGGAGCCGTTCAGCGGTTTACTTTGGTGCTCCGCCGCCGCCGGAGCCGAGAAGTCCAGGTCCGGGTGGACCACCAGGTCCCTCCGTGCAGGGTACACCCCGTCCGTACCGTACGCCTCGTATAAGGAGAGGCCGTCCATCAGCGGACCCCCCAGGAGCCCCGGGTCGTCCTCGTAGTGGTCCATGCTGCGCTCCTCCTAAGTTGGGGGTCCGCGGTGCTCCGGTCCCTGAACACCACCGCGCCGGGTCACAGCCTCCTCCCGCGGGTCCCGCCGCCGGTGTGCTCGGGGGTCCCAGCGGGTCGCATCGTCTTCTCTCTCCCCCCTCCCGGAATAATCCACTTCTTTCTCGCAGTTTCGGCCGCAGGACGCGTTGGTCCGCTCGAGTTTGTGTGAAGTTGAAAGCTTCTTACAGTCAATGGCGCGCTGCGCGGAGGAATTTCCCCGCGCTCCTTTTTTCTTTACATTTCCTAAAAAACGAGTTTCGGGTCATCCTAAACGGCGGGAAAAATGCACCAATGTATAAACACCAGTAAGAGACTAGTTTGAGGTGTGTATAAGGATACCAAGTGCTATTTAATGCACATTTGCGCATGGGGACTCGTTTGTGGAGAAAGAATGCGAGGATGTATACAAGGGTGCGCTGCGGCTCTGTGGAATGTGGTTAATGCTGGAGCGGAACAATGATGGGGGGGGGGGGGGGGTGAAGCGGCCCGGCCGGGAGGAGGAGAGTCCCGAGAGGGGACGCGTCTGCATGGGAGGCAGCCTGGAGGTGCACAAAGGACCGCTCACCTGGCTCACCTTCTGCACACTCATGAATAGAAATGGCCCCGGTCCATTGCACTGATGCTAGAGTACATACATGAAAACCCTTAGGAAGTCAAGTCATTGATATTCCTCAGGCTGAACATCTGGGGATTATAACATATCCCCAGTTAAAATACAGCCTATCTTATTTAAGTCATAATTGCTGTATTAAAAAACATCTTCTGACAAATTAAGTCGCATATCTACATTGTGGATTTTAGTGCTAATTGAGAAGCAAGCTGTGATGGGAACAGGATCAATATTATTTAGGAATTCTGTGAGATAAAGATATATAGACTATTAAGAAGTCAAAAAGTGTTGCACACATGTTTGATAAAACATTTTAATTAAAATTCTGGAAAGTTTCTTTTCACAGAACAAACCCTCTAGGTACTGGCTTCATGGTTGAAACATAGGTTAATTACAGTTTGGTTAAGATAAGGTATTGAGATCTTCAGTTATTGTAAATAATGTATTAAATCTGTTCATTTCCAACAGTTTTAAGATGTAATGGTAAGAGGTAAAAAGTAAAGTAAACAGTTCATGTTATAACAACCAAAAACTGAAGAAATACTAAAAACAACCATACATCTCTTCAACCATTCAAAGTGTGGAAGACCCCAGGGCTCTGGTGTCAGTCCCGTATAGGTTCTGTCTCAGCCACCAACGCCCGGCACATAAGAAAGAGCCAGGGCAACGAAGGCACACACGAGGAGCGCGTTCAGCAGAACACGTCCCAGGGCCGACCCGCCCGGTCTCCTCCCGTGGCCCCGGCTCCTGAACCACTCCACCACCTCCGTCATGTTGTGCTCCAGCGGCCGGTACCCCAGCTCCGCCCGGGCCTTGTCCAGGCTGAAGTAATGGGTCACCCCCGTTTTGTAGACCTCGGTGCGCGTCAGCAGGGGCTGGAAGTTGTAGAGCGGGCCGACGAGGTGGTGCAGCATCTCCGTGAGGAAGGCCACGAAGTACACCAGGGACAGGGGCAGGCGCAGCGTGGGGAAGGGGTAGCCCAGGCCCTCCACCAGGGGCCGGAAGAACTCAAAATTGTTGACGGGCCGTCCGTCTGAGATGAAGTAGGCCTGCCCCGCCGAGCTGGGCACCCTCTGCGGCGCCAGAGCCTCCGCCGCCAGCTCGTGCGCCGCCACCAGGTTGTCGACGTGGACGAACTCCACCCGGCTGGCGGGGTCCCCGTAGACGAAGCGGAACACGCCCCTCTCGATGTAGCCCACCACGCGGGGCAGGTGGCGCTGCTCCCCGGGCCCGTAGATGCCGGCGGAGCGGAGGGCGCAGGTGCTCAGCACCCCGGCGCCGCCCCTGAGCGCCGCCCCGTTGGCGCTCATGACAGCCATCTCGGCCACGGACTTGGTCCTGGAGTAGTGGTCCGGGTGCAGGTGGAGGGGCAGGTAGGGGAGGCTCTCGTCCCCGTTTTCGATGACCTGGCCCCCGAACACCACGTTGAAGGTGCTGGTGTAGACCAGCTTGGGGACGCCCATCTCCAGGCAGGCCCTCAGGATGTTCTGGGTGCCCTGGACGTTCACCTCCTCGATCAGGGCCCGGTTCAGCTGCTCGCGGCCCGACATGCCGTACGAGGCGCCGTGGAACACGCAGTCCACGCCGGCCAGGGCGCGCTCCACCTGGGAGTACTCCCGGATGTCTCCCTTGAAGAACTCCATGCCATCGGGCAGCGGTTGGCGTGGCGGCGGCGTCAAGTCAAACAGGATGACCGCTGCCCCCTTGGCACGGAGGGAGCAGGCCAAGCTGCAGAGGAGGATGAGGGGTTACGCAGAGAAATTAAACTAGATACTATGACGATATATAACTGTACATTAATCATGTATGCTTGGGGGGGGGGGGGGGGGGACATCTATGCGATCAGTCATTATGTGGTCATAGATCAGTCCTAGTAACTGGTGTGATTGCTCCCCCTAGTGGCGATGATCATTACAGTATTGAACACCCCGAATGAAAATAGTGCACGATCGATGTATTAAACGATACGTATTGAGGTCTATGTTAAATGAGCCAATGCACGCCCGTGCTTACCGATAACCGAAATACCCACTTCCTCCTGTGATCAAAAACGTGTTTTTTTGATTGCTCCTCATGGTTGTATTCTGAAAAACAAATAACGAAGGAGTGTGAGTGAGTCACAGGAAACACGTGTTTATATCGCAGGTGGATGGGATTCATGAACATAGTCAACATCGTTCATCTGTGGATCAGTACCGACCGTAGAGCTGAACACATGTGAGCGTTAGGTAACGATACCGCTGTGTTCATTAACCTGCTGACGACTTCCGGGGAAGACGTTCCCCGACGCGTTTTTTCTTTAACAACTTTATTGACAATGGCTCTCGATTTTACGGAAGTCGAAATTATAAGATAAAAAGTCGGAATAATTTTGACTTTTTATCTAATTATTATGACTTTTTATCTTACAATTAGGTTGTTGTTGTTTTTTACTACCGGGAACGGGCTGCCATGAGAATAATTTATTTCTGTTCATTAAACTACGCGTGAATGTGTACATTTATAAACATGTAAATGAATACAAAATAATAATATGTAAATGCATGTCTGTATTGTAGCGATAGACTGACCACTGTCTCGGATGACTGTTCCCTGAACGTTTAAAAAAAGGTTTACATAAGGGACTGTTGGTTATTTAAATGGTGTGCCACCGGAGGGATTACACCGGCATTATGAGCTAAAGGCAGCGCTAGCGCCATCTGGTGGCGCCGTGGTGTGAAGCCGGCTCGGTGTTATAAATACACACAAGGATGAACACATCCTTCAATCCACAATTTCTAAACAGAGGAGTATTGGAATAGTGGATAATATTGCATAGTTAATTTCCCCCCCACACACACACTGAGAAGGTCTACAGGCAAAGTAGCACTGCGGGATCTGCGATAATTACTCCCAATAAAAATGTTGATAGGACTAATTATGTCCACTATAATGTACAACGCCTGACTAATCTAACAAGAAATGCCATTGAGGGCCTGTTTGAACAACTGTTTGAACAACCTCTCTCGTGGCTCTCCAGAACCGAATTGCATTAGATTTTCTAAGTGATGTCCCACAGTTTCATCCCCAGTGCTAGGGCCTACGTCCTCTTATCCATGTTGAAGTTATTGTTCAATGTATTTTTAAAGGTAAGCAGCGATAATGTACCCGACCACGCTGGACCCCTGTGTCCAGGGGGCCCCCCTCCACACAACACCCCTTCAACACTGTTAATCAACCACCGCGCAGAGTCCCTTGCTGTACAGAAAGGGCGCAAACAGCAGGTTCACTGTACACTTGTTATCTGACCTCATTTTACCACCAAGACGTCCCAGGACCAGGACTTACCGCACCGTTGCAGGGACGTTGATGCCGTTGTCTTCTTTCCACCTGCTACTTCATCCTCCAGTGTTGGTCACAGACTCAATGGTCAGTAAGATATAAAACCACATTCCTCTTCCTTAATTATTCATAATAAGGGAATTGTGTGACCTGTTGAGCATACTTTTCTACCTGTCATCTAATGTTGACTCTCTGGTTCAGGATCTTCTATGCAAGCAAAGCATTCACTTTGACACACGTACATGTTCACCAAGAACAATTCAAATGTTCTCGTATTGTGAGGGGAGACCACTCCCCTTGCTTGAGTTTTTTTGAGCCATGGCACATTTTTACACTATCCAATGCGCGCAGGGCACATTTAAATGTGTTTCTGAATTAAAGAAGCACATTTTAAAGTGCTAATTCATCATTTATTACAGTAGAGAGTATAGAAGAGCATCTATCAGCACCTGTTTTCTGGCTCACTCTCTTTTCTTTACCTGCCTTGTCTCCTCTTATTTCTTAACTCTGCCGATGTCAACAAGACGTTAAAACGACCCCTCACCCCTAGTCCCAACTCCTAATCCGCATTATTATGTTCGATGAAGGCATGTTACGATTAACTTGACAAATATGTTTTTCTTGTGATAATCTTGGGTTCGCTTCGCCCCCTCCAAAACACACCTAATGACGTCCCTGCCACCACCAATATGTCTTTTGTAAGACTAATTAAGTAATTTTTTTGATACTTTCTCGCCACACACGTGACAATCTCGGCATGGTGGTGAAAAAAATCACTGGTCTAAAGAGTAACAGTATTTTCCACAGAAAAAAAACCTTCAAGTCACCTCAGGGCTAGCAGATAAGGGTGAAGCAACTATATGAGTACATGACACACGTTTGTATAACAATAGTTAATACTTGACCATCTCCCAAACAGTCAAAAGAGCAGAAACTCCCTCAATCAAGGGTCGAGTTGGCTTTTATCTGATGAGCCGTTAAACAACATACTAACCTTAACTCTAGCCGGCGAATATCAGGGAAGGACACAGTGACACTAACCCAGTAAGGATAAGGAAATAAAGAAAAACGAGCAATCTTCAGCAAACAACTCCCAAGAATACCAGAACATTTGACTTATCAGACATATTTACATATTTCCTTTATTATTTTATTTTGGAGGGCAACCCAGTGATGAACAATTTGGAATTATGTGACAATGTAACCTAATATATGAAATGTGTGTAATATCTCAGGACAAGATGAATTTGGAGGAGTACTTTAAAAGGATCGAATTCAGCGGTCCGTTAGAGAAGCCAGACCTGGCCACGTTCAAAGCCATCCACAGACACATGGTGATGACGGTCCCCTTTGAGAACCTGAGCGTCCACTGCGGCGAGGACGTGGTGCTGAACCTGGAGACCATCTACGACAAGATAGTGAGAGGCCAGCGAGGGGGTTGGTGCATGGAGAACAACTTCCTGTTCGCGTGGGCGCTGAGAGAGTTGGGCTACGACTCTGCGGTGCTGGCGGCCAGAGTTATCTTCGGGCAAGAGCGGGACCCCTCGGCCCCCATGACCCATCTCCTCAACATGGTGACCATCGGGGACAAGGTATACATCGCAGACGTAAGCTTCGGGTTCGCGTATCAACTGTGGGAGCCCATCGAGCTGGTCTCTGGAAAGGACCAGCCCCAGGCCGCTGGGGTCTTCCGCCTCTTGGACCAGGGCGGGGTCTGGTTCTTAGAGCTGACCTGCCGGAAGCGGGAGATTCTGACACCGGACTTTGCTCCGTCGATTTGTGAGCGGCATGACCAGCAGATCTACTGCTTCTCTTTGGTGCCCCGTGAGATTGAGTATTTCACTGATGTGAACCAGGCCCTGCAGACCGATCCCAGGTCATTGTTCATCCTCAAGTCAATGATCTCTCTGCAAACACCTACAGGGTTTAGATCCCTGCTGGGCTGGACGTACAGCGAGGTCACCTTCAGGCCGGAGGAAGGGTTGGACCTCGAAGACAAAAGAGAGGTACCAGATGAGGAGGTGGAGAGCATTCTCTGGGAAAAGTTCAATTTAAAATTGAAGAACAAGTTTTCACCCAAAAACAACTGAATGGGCTACAATCTATACAATTAAGGTTAGCTTTTTACATTCAACAATTTGATATATAAGGACATATAAGCAATTGGAAGCAATCTGCCATTTTCTGCAGTAATTGTTTGCATGTCCAAAAAATGCTGACTGTTTTGTTTGAAT
The DNA here is from genome assembly GCA_027122795.1 of Enchelyopus cimbrius. Taxonomy (NCBI): domain Eukaryota; kingdom Metazoa; phylum Chordata; class Actinopteri; order Gadiformes; family Gaidropsaridae; genus Enchelyopus; species Enchelyopus cimbrius. Next base: position 17,119,747 of record JAOPJJ010000029.1, read on the forward strand.
AAAAACACGGAAAGACAATATTAATTGAAAAAGTGTAAATGTGGTTATTTCGGTGGGTCGTCATATCACAGCTTCTATCTTTCCCAGCCAATTACTCTGGCCCGATCTCCATCCTTGTGGAACCAATCAGAGTTAACTCATCCATCTTTCACGTAGCAGACTTAAAAATGAATCAGATGTATATATTTGAATATTTTAATTTCAATGCTTTTAATGCTGTATATGTATATGTGTTCTTTTTGTTTTGTTTTGCTATGCTTTTATTGTATTTTAATGCTTTTATGTATGTAAAGCACAATGAATTGCCTTGCTGCTGAATTGTGCTATACAAATAAACTTGCCTTGCCTTAATGTATTTTTTATTGTGATTGGATTTTTTATGGTGTAAGGTCATTGTATAATTACTGCGTTCGACTTTAAATACTTTTACTCTTTTAGGCCGTTACTTATCCCGTCACTTTACGTTGAATCTCGGTATCTAACAGCGCTCTTGTGCTGCGCATGCGCTGTACCGGCGCTGGGTGAACTGCAGCGGGTTGCGGGGACGAAACAGCGATGAACTCCTTGGAGCAGGCCGAAGGTAACAACCATGGCAAGCAAACTATTTATCTTATATGAACCTTAAATGAAGTAGTCGAACAGTGCACAACGTCTGGTGAAGACGGAATAATAAAAACATGTCTATCTTGAATGGCTGCCGGTGTTTGTGCTAGCGCTAGTGTAGCTAACGTTAGCTCTCGCTAACGCTAGCTACATGGAGAGTCTCGTGTTTTTATACGCTTTCATTTTCACTTCTCTAAATCGACATCTAAAACACGTGCAGGAATATCCTAATCCTCACTTTTTCAATGCATAGATGACCCGAGTGTGTTTTTTTATACAAGGGCTCCATTATTGTTACATGGGCTCCTTGAAATGCACACTTTAGTGCTTTTCCCGAGGCACACTGTACATGTGTGATCCACACACTGTACATGTGTGATCCACACACTGTACATGTATGATCCACACACTGTACATGTGTGATCCACACACTGTACATGTGTGATCCACACACTGTACATGTATGATCCACACACTGTACATGTGTGATCCACCACACGTCACCTGAGGGGGTGGATTCAGCCTCTGAGCAGAGACCGTGCACCTGTTTAACGCTCTCCCTGTCTGCTTTCTGTGTGCAGACTTAAAGGCCTTTGAGAGGAGACTGACGGAGTACGTCTCCTGTCTGCAGCCTGCAACAGGCCGGTGGCGAAGTGAGTCCTGCTTTCCTTTCGCATGCTTAACCAAATGGTTATCAAGGTTTGGTTGCACTGAATTAAGGATGAACCCATATGTGTATTAGCAATGCTGTGTGGTAAGGATACAGACGCTGTGTACCATTCTCAGTTATGACCTTCAAACTCTGGTAGTTATAGGGATATATATCTCACAATGACCTTTAACCTTAATACATTGACTGTGAGGTAAATCTTCTGTTTTGTTTCTCGTTTCCAGTGATTTTGATAGTAGTCTCGGTTTGTACGGCGACGGGGGCTTGGAACTGGTTAATAGACCCCGACACACAGAAGGTATCGCTATTTTTTTCACCTTATTTCAATGTATAGCCTGTGGAAAATACGGTTGGACGAAAAAGTTTGTACTGCATCTTTTCACAAGGCTTTTTTGTAATGTTCTATTTTTTGTTTCTATACAGGTTTCCTTTTTCTCGTCACTTTGGAACCATCCGTTCTTCACCATCAGTTGTATCACACTAATAGCGCTGTTCTTCGCTGGAATCCACAAGCGAGTGGTTGCACCCTCAATGTATCCTTCTGCACCGTCAGCTCGCATGGCCGCACTCTTCTGTGCGGTCGGCCCGAGGGTGGACAGTCTATCGAAATGGATCGGTCAGTCTTTAGCCCGTGAATACAGTCATGAATTCAGACAGCACGGTATGATCCTTTAACTTCCCGTCCAACAGTATTGCCGCTCGTTGCCGGACAGTTTTAGCTGAATACAACATGTCCTGCGATGACGTGAGTACCCGAACATTGAACTATCCCCCCGACTTCCTGTCTGTTTCCCCCTTTTTTTATCCTAACCATTTGTTTTTTCGTTTTTTCTTGCAGACAGGAAAACTTATTCTCAAGCCGCGGCCCAACCCTCATAGCAAGACGTTTGCATGACTGGCGGAATGGCCTGTGGATCTGCTTCTCTAATCCTCTGACCGGCCTGTTACACAGGCATACGCGCAAGGGATAATGGCGCAGAGACATAGGATTGCAATCTTAGACAAAGGCCTTTAAGACAACCTGCCTTCAGTGTGGAGATATCAAGGTATCTAAATAAGGTCCTGTATCTGCTTATGTGCCCTTTTGATATATTTTATTAATTCAGTTCAAATGTATTGATTGCTCATGATGTAATGTATTTTAGATAAATAATTATTTTAAAATGTATTTACAAATAAATACCTAAACGTTTAAACCGAGATTCTTATTTTTTATTTGTGGTTATTCGTTTAGATCTGTGCACACATGCACCCCTGAAGATTTGTGCAAATGTACCTAAAATTGACTTATGTTTAGTTATGGTATATATGGATTATGGTATTATGATTGAATAACTGTAGATCGCCACATGCTGTGAAGTGTCCTCAGCAGTGCTGTAGTGTGCAGCAGCAGCAGCATTTGGGCCAGAACACAAATAGCAGCATAGCAGACCAGGACCGGGGTCCAAGTGATGGATGAGCGGAGGAATGGTGACCTACCTGCGGCACTCAACCCACGACCACATCCCATCGCTCATGACCGCTGTGAAATGAAGAATGTTGGGCCAAGGGGTTGTTGCATTCTTGTTTATATTAAAATGGATTTGTTTTGCAATATGCAATTGTATTTTGCGATAGAGCTTTTAATGGTTTTGTGGGAGGGAAGGTAATGGCGATAACCCTCCATAAGAGGGCGCTGTGAGGTATAATCCTCGCTAACATCGGGCGTTGACAATACTATCGTGAAAATGTCACCTGATCCAGACACGCCGAAATATCCCTAAATATCGACCTTCATCGTTGTATTGACATGCACACGTTGTAAAAAGTAACGATTTTGAACCATAATCTCGGCCATTTACATTTCCGATGATTTTGCGACGCACTGCCGTTTTGGAATCCGGGCAGCTCACGCTTTACGGCACAGAACTTTACGGCACAGGACTGTCTTCCACATGGCCACGAACGCGTCTGTAATGTTTTCACTCTAGAGACCTTATTGAGGAACCCTATCGAACGAACTTTTAATTGTTGTTATTACCACCATCTATCATGGGTAAAAGTAAGAGTAACAAGTATAAGCGTCCGCAGTTCAACTCTGCGGGCCTGCCCGTCGGGGCGGTGAAAGATGTGGAGGAAGACCATGAAGAGGAAGACCACTTGGAGAGCGACTGTCCAGCTGTGGAGCTGCTGGAGAAAGTAGGACCATCACACAACACTGTGCTTGCTTTAGCCTGTCTCTATGAGGCTGCTGTCGTTTAGTTATTCTTACAGAAATCATATATATATACCCTTTAAATAAGATCAACACAGCCCATCTGTTGGTTGACTTCTTCCATCTCTGATCTGGAGCCTGTGGTGTCTGTTGTCATCTTCACCACGTGTTGCTCATCCATCAGTTGGTATTGCTGTCGCACATGTACCCGATGTGAGAGTCCAGGTTCACTCACACACCTGGTTGTATACATTGTCTCCTATATTATGCATGTTAAATCCCAGCAGGTATTTGCATCAGTGTTCTCTAATATTGGCTGATCGTACGTTGCAGCTGCAGAGTCCCAGTGCCGACGTGCGGGAGTTCGCCTGTGCCAGCATCTCACGGGTTGTGCAGCAGAGCCAGACCATCCCCAGCTTCCTCCAGAGGGACGCAGTGAAGCGCCTGGGGCCCATGTTGCTGGACTGCAACCTGGCTGTCAGGGAGACTGCAGCGGGGGCACTCAGGTCAGCCCCTTAATAATATATTACACCGGACGACCGGGAGTGGGATCAGGGAAAGGTGGACTACAAGGTCCCTTTGATGGTCAACCATGGATAGGGCAATACACCATAAAGGTTTAATTTTGACAGTGTAAACCCCAGCACATTTTGGACTAAACTCAAACGGAACAAGTGGAGTCTCATCGATTGCGGTAACAACTAGCGTAGCCCCATTTATATTCTTAGTTACAAGATGTAACATGCTTTAGTTATCGTTAAACTCAGGGTTTTTATCAAGGCTAATATTGGATTTTGGTGAATCAAATCATTGACTAGACTGCAGTTAAGAGTTTAATTCCAACAATTAAAAACTTCATCGGCCTGTGATCAAAGCGTAATGAAAAAAGGAAACATGTCTCATACGTTGTTATATTGTGTGAACAGTCCGACAGCTGTTGCAACAGAAAATAAAGCTGACGACGAATGAAGAAGCAGCAGCAGCCATTGTGTGTGCATGTTCTCTGTGCAGGAATCTCAGTGCGTGTGGAGGTCATGAGGTCTGTGAGGACATGGTGAGGCAGGACATACTGACGCCCCTGACGTCACTCCTCAGAGAGGTGAGGATTGACCCATCAGGAGTCATTTCAGCGTAGTGCATTTGACCCTTCCCATTTCCAAGATTGGCCTCCTTGACTTGTGTCTCTGGTGTCTCTTAATTGTCTATGTGTTACTTGCATGTATACCGACAGTACAATTAGTACCTCACATACCTAAAGAATAGCAACGTTGAAGGTTAACACACATACTGACTTCATGATGGCGTTCACATGTTGCTGTCTGCAGTGTTGTGCCGGTTTCGAGGCCACCGCTGTGTCCATGACCGATCAGAAAAACACAGTGCAAGACGTGGCCAACGAGGCTGTGAACCTGCTGTGGAATCTTTGGTAAGGCACACGTTTGCACGGGGGGCAAGCGGCGCCCCGTTTGGTACCAGCCTCCCTCGGTGGTGTCAGAATATTGGCAGGTGTCAACTAGGGAGGTCCCGATCCAGCTTTTTGCACTTCCGATCCGATACCGATATTGCAGCTTTTAGTATCGACGGATACCGATACCGGCCGATCCAAGCATGTATTACAGATTAACGATATTTGCTTATTTTGTTGTCAGACTCATGTTGAAAAGGGGTTTAAGAACTAGCTGTCTAACTTAATTAGGTTAGTTTGAATAATCCACAGTGGTTGGATGAGAAGCTGACCTGTATATTCTCAACAGGGTTAAATAAACACAAAATAGACAAAATAATAGCCAATTAACCACACAAACTGAATTGGCATCAGTGCTCTGCTCTTCAACAACAAAAGTGTAAACCAAGGCTTAAAAAGCCATCAGTGCAAATATTGTAAACTGTATAACAAAAGCAAAACACACAGAAAACCTGAGTAGAAACGGGTCGCTAGGTGTGCGTTAGGTGTGCGCTAGGTGTGCGCTAGGTGTGCTGGATCGGGAGTCCAGATTGGGATTTTCCCGTGCAGGCCGATCCGATATCGGCGGCCGATACGATCCAAATATCGGGACATCCCTAGTGTCAACGCCTTGGCTCGTTGCACTGTTGTTTTGGTTTGTGTGGTGAGGCTCAGGGTCACATGGTTTGTAATAACGGCAGTCCTGCCACGCGTTGATCGCCGTGTGATTCATGCAACCTGCGTTCATGTCGTCGTCAGCGAGAGCAGCAGCCAGGCGCTGTCCGTGTTCAACAAAGCCGGCCTTGTGGACGTTGTTATCCAGTGTCTGGAGACGCACGCGCACAACGTGGAGCTGGCCATATCTGCCGGTAGGACCCACCGACGTGTGTGTGTGTGTGTGTGTTAAAGGGGTCCTTCACTGATAAACTGTCTTCACTTGCTCCTTTTGGGATACCATAGGTCACTCCTAGTTGCGTATGCATGCTGCAGGTGAAAATGTTATTCTACCCCCATTGCATGCATTAGCCGATGTAAGGAAATGGAGGGATAAACGTGCGGATCAGAAAAGCCCTACATAGTGACGCAGGTTTGTGCATTAGTAATCATGGCCCCGCCTACCTTGGCTTGCGACCGCTAACATCACTGTGACGGACAGTGCTGTTAGCCAATCAGAGGCGAGTCATTTAAATGAATGAATATTAATACGACAACATTAATACTAGAGACCACCGCGAAATTGATGAAAAAACAATGCAGACACCTTAAATGGCAAACACTCCCCATGATGTGATTGGACCTGCGTTAACGCACACGCCGCTGTTTGTGGTGTACGCAGCCCACTGTTTACACACTGTGACCGAGGACAACCCGGACCTGCTGTGCAGCGTGAACGCACCGGCGCTGGCCAGCCTGGAGAACGCGCTGCGCTCGTCCTCGCCTGGCATGGCCCACACCCACCTGAGGACGCTGGCCGCAGGTGAACCAGATGCTTCCGTTTCGTCTCAGGTTCAACATGTAATCTGCAATGCAAACCACGTCCCGTCGACCAGCGCTGCAAGCTAGATGCCGCAAACAAGCTTTTCTCTACCCGCAAGTGACCCCTGGTCGGGTGTTTCTCCACCCCACCAGGGGTCATGTGGAACCTCAAGGGCAGTCTGCCCGCGGCCCGCCAGGCCCTGACGCTCAGCGCCGTGGCCGCCACGTTGTCCCAGACCCTGGCTCTGGACGCCGGCGTGCTCATCCCCCAGCTGAGAGCGGCGGAGGAGGCCGGCGGTGCCGCGGCGGGGGCGGAGGACCAGGGCAGCCCGGTGACCGGAGGTGCCGCCCAGGTGGTCGAGATGGAGGAGGAAGCGGACGCGGAGGAGGAGGGAGAGGAAGGGGCCGGACACAAGAGCAACGGAAAGCGCGCGGTGAAGGACAACGACTTCTCCGACCTCTTGCCTGTGAGTGGCACGTCACGCTGCCTCCGTAAACCCCTGGCACCGTGCCACGGTGCTGACTGCGGGAACGCTCCACAGATGCTACCCCAAGGGCAATTTGTCATGAATAAATCAAAGGCTGTTGGGGATTGAGCCTGTGGCTGTCTAGTTATAGGACACTCGTCACCGCGGCTCCCACTGTGAACGCCGTTTCATGTTGTGGGGCTAATTTTAAACGGAAAAGGGCTTTACCTTGTCCTAGATTAAGAGCTCGCGATCATGGCATCGGGGGTTGACCTTTGCGTACCATGTGATCCCTGTTGTTGTGGGAGTGATAAATGGATTGTATTCATAGCACTTTGAGTACAACGTTGTACTCTTTACACTGAAATACCTCCCATTGACCCATTCACACAGCGACAGCGGGTCAAACCATGTAAGGAGACAGCCAGCATGTGGGGAACAGGTAGGGGTTAGGGGTCTTGTTCAGGGACACCTCGACACTCGGCTAGGAGGAGCCGGGGGTTCGAACCGGCGACCTTCCGGTTACTGAACAAGCCGCTCTGCCCCCTGAGCCACTGCTGCCCCCTTGATGTGATGATGACAGTGGGGTTTGCTCTGGTCTAACCGGAGGTCTGAGGGGGTTCAGGGCGAGTGGCCCCCGCCCCCGGGCGGGGGGGGGGGGGGGGGGGGGGGGGCGGCGGCCGCCCGGGCCGCGGGGGGGGG
>JAOPJJ010000029.1:17128807-17143410 GCA_027122795.1 Enchelyopus cimbrius
GGTGATGATGGTAGTGGTGGTGGTGGTAGTGGTGGTGGTGATGGTGGTGGTGATGATGGTAGTGGTGGTGGTGGTGGAGGTCGTGGTGGAAGTCGTGGTGATGCTGGTGGAGCTGGTGTGGGTGGTGTTGATGATGGTAGTGGTGGTGGTGGTGGTGATGGGGGAGGTGGTGGTGGCGGTGGTGATGGGGGAGGTGGTGATGGGGGTGGGGGAGGGGTTGTGGTGGTGGTTGTTCAGGGCTGATTCTGAAGCGCCGTCTCTGTGTCTCCCGGGCTCCAGAGGGACAAGGCTGAGCTGAGGGAGGCGGCGGCCCTGCTGGCCGCGCAGCAGACGTCTCTGGAGATCATCGTCAACATGTGCTGCTCGGACGGTGAGTGGTGTGGACGCCGCCGTTGGCCCCCGCCGTCATGTGTGTGCGTGTGCGTGTCAGTGTGTGTAAGGCTGTCGGTTTGCCTACGGGTAAGGGTTTGGATATGCATGTTCGTTGGCACGGTTGTGTTTCTTTGTGTGCACAGTTGTCGCGTTTTGTCAGTGCGTGTGTTTGGTGTAAGGGTGGTAGTGTGTGCGTTTGTGCGCATGGTTGCCTAGGTGTGTGTGTGTGCGTGTGTGTGTGTGCATTCATGCGTGTGTATTCACATGCGGGCCTGTTGCTCGTGTTCAGACCCGTCGGACGACGAGTGGGACGACGCGTCCAGCAGCGACGAGAGCGAGGCCACCCCAGACGCCCTGTGCGACGGGCTGTCTGGTCTGATGTCACCGCTGTGCCTGTCCGCCGAGGTCCACGCCGCCCTGGTGAACCACAGCATACCAGAGAAGGCAGGTCCACAGCGCCGCGGACGCTCCGCACCGCAGCCCCGCTCAAACACAAACCATTTACTCGACACTGGACTAGCGTTGTTTACGGGTGCTCTAAAATGCCCGAGTGCGTTGTGATGGACGTCCAATTATTTATTATTTTCTTTATTTGTGACGGGGACAAGGAACAAGATACACGAGTTAGAAAGTATAAAAAGATGCTATGTTATAAAGTATAAAAATGAGCTAAAAGCTCATTTCCATCTGCAGTCGCTGGGCAATGGTACGTCCCGCCTTGGTGCTCGCTGACGTACTTGGTATTTGTCCTTTATTTTTATTGTTTTATTCAATATTCCAGGTGCTCAAGAAGACCCAGTTTCCTTGCAAAGAGGCAATGGATGTGTGCCAGCAGAATCCATCTTGGAGATGCCTGATAAAAAAGTAATTGTATAACGTGTGTAATTGTATAACACACACACACACACGCGCGCGTCAGAATCAATTGTGCATACTGGTCACGGCCCAGTGGTTCGTGCGTTTGGCTCCCAGGCTAAAGATTAAATTCTCCAATCTCCCACCTGCTGGAATCCTTGAGCCACAAACACGCCTGCCTGATCCTGAAATAACGCGGATTAATTCTCTGCTCACATTCATGAGGGAGCCGATTCCTCGTTTTAATCACCAATCGATCACAAGTGACCGTTTGTAACCCCTGGTTATCAATGCTCGGGGCACCATGCTTACTGAGTGAGATCCCGCACGTTATTCTGAAATGTGTCATTTGAACAACGAGGAATACGTTCACCTAGAAGCAGACTTCTGCTCATAAGTTTGGGGTCACCTGCTCATTCCAGCATTAAACTCCATTATAACCCGCTTCATGAAATAATGATCTTCAATGCTCTATGCTCATTATGAGTGCAAGGAAACCAGTCAAGATGTGCTCAGCAACTAGGGGAAAATGTTAGCGTTCAACGAAAACCATTTTGCAGGTCTAATTCTAAACGAGCACAGGCTTGTGTAGGTTTTGACTTGTTTTGACTGGGCTCTGGTCCAAATTCATTATCAGTGACTTTGGGAACAGTGTTGCGAAGTTTACTGGTCAACCTTCTGGACCGCCGTTCCGACGGAGACCTGACGGAGGCCGTGTTTCCCTGCAGGATGCAGCGGGTGCAGTACCGGGCTCTGACCTGCCTCCACAACATCCTCTCCTCCATGGACGTGGAGTCGCTGGGCGGGGCGGAGGCCCTGCAGGGCGCGGCCCAGCACCTGTCCTCGCTGGTCTTCGGTGCGCCAGGTGAGAGAGCCTTTCACAAATCGGCCTTCGTAACCTTGGGAACCTAGCCGCCGCGCTAACGCATGCCCCGTGACATCTGGAAATAATTGGCTGGAATCCATGAGTTTGCTGCCGTCCAAGCCAGCAGCACTGCAATGTCCACTGTCATTATGTAAGAAGTTCTCGTTTTGAATAACAACACAAAGACCGAAATTAGAATTGGCAGAGGGATGGTTGACAACAGAACTCCACAATACAACCGCCGGGATAATCCGAGAGGTCATTGTGGACTGGTTTTAAGTTTTGCAATCCCCGAAACCACATCAAATCCCCTCTGCCATAGGCCTACTTAACCGCACAACGTGAACACCACAGTCAGCTGATGGCTCAACACCCATGTCCTGTCTTGTGTTTTTTTATGCTCGTGTGAATGTTTATTCACACGAATAAGCCACGTCAAAAGAAATGTTCTGTAACCATTGTGTATCGGACAATAAAGTTGTATCTATCTATCTCTGTCGGTCCTCTATCTATATCTATCTATCTGTGTCTTTCTGTCTGGCTGGCTGTCTCTCTCTCTCTCTCTCTCTCTCTCTCTCTCTCTCTCTCTCTCTCTCTCTAAATGCTTTGAATCAGTGCAATATCTTTTTCTTTTTTCTTTTTCTCTTTCTCCCGCCCACACCCATGTCATTCCGTGGCTGCTTTGGTCTTTTTTTCCAGAGATTCCCAAGGAGGAGGAGTTCCTGGAGGCCGTCACCAGCGCCATGCGCTCCCTGCTCCAGATGATCGCCTCCAAAAACATCTCTCAGGTACTGCAGGAGCAGCTCCACCTCCGGCCGTCACATTTTATTCACTCAGCGCTTGGGGAACTTGAATACGGGCCGGTTGCTCGTCACCCGTTTCAACCCCTGCCCGTTTATCAATCCCTGCCGACGTTGACGTTGTCACCCGTCCGGATCTCCAGTGCATGAGCCCGCAGCAGCTGATGAGCCTGAGCGAGGCGGCCACGCGCTGCGACGTGGTCAGCGTGCGGGTCAACGCTCTGGCCATACTGGGAATCACCGGCAGCACCCTGGCTAAGGAGAAGGGGACGGCAGACACCCTCCAGGTACGCCCTCCACGGCCACGCCCCCCACGGCCACGCCCCGCACTTAACGCTGTCCTTCACCCATTAAGCGTTTTGACTCGCTCCTTTTGGGATACGATAGGTCACTCCTAGTTGCGTATGCAGGCTGCACATGAAAATTTGATTCTACCCCCATTGCATGCATTAGCCAATGTAAGAAAAAAGAGGGATGAACGTGCGGATCAGAAAAGCCCTACATAGTGACGTAGGTGTGTGCGTTAGTATTCATGGCCTCGCCTACCTTGGCTTGCGACAGCTCACATCACTGACGGACATTGCTTTGAGCCAATCAGAGACAAGTTTAAATGTAATGAATATTCATGAGTAACAGCCCGAAAACGTGTTGTTCTCCCCCCCCCTACACCAAACCAGAACAGCCTGAAACAGGCACACCAGAACATTTTGTCCACTAAAACCGGCTCAGAGGGCGTTCATTAATACTAGAGACCAACTGCAACATGGATGAGAAAACAAAGCAATGACGGCTTTAACATCAGACCTTCTCAAACGCGGGCCCTTCCACCGCTAAACACCGCTGTTCCTGCGTCCTGCAGATGATCGGGAACGCCTTGCTCCAGGTGGCGTCCAAGGACGCTAACCTGGTGGTGAGCGGGGAGGCCCTGGACGCGCTGCTGGACGTGTTCGCGGACGGCGACGAGGCTGAGAAGGCGGCGCGGAACATCCAGCTGTTGACGGCGCTGAAGACCCTGCAGCCCGTCTTCAAGTCCAAGGTGCGGAATTCGTTTTCTCCGCTGTTGGGTTCTTCACCCCAGCGCTTTCATTTTGGTTTTGAATTCATGCGTGACGGCGTATCCTGATGTTACTTTTGTCCCGCTAGATCCGCAAGGAGGGGCGGGGCAAGTACAGCCCCGAGCAGCTGTGTGTCCTCGACAACATCAAAGTCAATCTGAGGCGGTTCATCGGATACCTGGAGACTGTGATGAACAAGTGAATATTCCAGGGCTGCAGCATGTGTCGGTGATAAAGATAATTTCAAAAGAGATTAATTTATCTATTTATTATATTTTTAGGCACAATCTCTTTTTCCATTTCTTTTTCTCCCAATATTTTGGACAAATTATTTTCATGTTTTACTGTTTTGCTTTTAAGGGAGTTCCTTTTCAAAATATTCAAAGAAAATAAAAAAATCATGGATGTCTGCTTGAGTTTACATGAACGTGCTTCCAATTCATATCTGTGCAATCACAATTTTTATATAATTATGGCCATGCAACTAGATGTATTGATATCAAGGCAACATGAAGTCCATTTGCAGTGAAAGAAATGCCTATCATATAATTTAAATGTCAATCTGATTACGATGAATCAATTCCTCTCGGCAAAAACCGGCACCATTATATTTATATCGTGCACAATTATATTTTATACCATTTAAAGAAAAACTCAAAAGTCAAATCATCCCTTGGATACCCTGTTGGAGGAGGCGGTTCTAGACGGACTGTAGGAACAGGAACGGTTGTATCTGCACCAACATTATGCTGACATTTTTCCTTCAGCTCAACGCTAATGTCCATTCAATTAACTAAGTGATATCCAGTTAACTTGATCTGATATAGGAACAATGCTGTATATATTTGTCCAGTGCACACTTCAGATTAGTTTGAGTATCATGCAAAGTACATTTTAATATCTGCCAATAATAACCACGACTTCAGAAGTGTCCTCAACACTTAAACACACCTGTAGGATTGTGTCTGGAAATATGAAGTGACTAGATGTTACATAACGCTCAACCAGTTTTTTTTTTCCTCTTACGTAATATAATTTTCCACGCCCCCTTTTTTGAGTCCCAGGTCTGCGCATGCGCACTGAGCCTCCGTGCTCCGCCATTGAAGGGACCCGTGATCGGCGGAAAGGGTCAGCAGCACTTCGTTAGGCGACGCTCTGTCCGGTCCTCAATCCGAAGTTTAGCTTGAGCTCATTTTTAAACACACAGTTTAGCACCCGGTCACCTCTCTTCGCGGGTGATTTCAATTCACAGCCATCGTTATAAAGTCACGGGGCGCGCGTTGTACCGCGTTTTTACAAGCCACGGATCCGCTCAAACCTTAGCTATCAGACCCAAGCTAGGCTAGCCCGCTAGCTACCCGGCTAGCTAGCTAGCTAGCTGCACGCGAGCGGAGCCTGTGCGCGGGGGGCTGCGCGCCCGCAGGGTCGTTTGATGGATCCGAGGATATCCTGGTTTCAGCCAGAGCAGCGCGGACCCGCCAACCACCTGTGGATGCAGATCTGGGAGACCACGCAGGGTCTGGGCTTTCTGCACGTCAACCAGAACTACACGAGTACTACGGGCTCCGCCGCCGCCGCCGCGCCGAACCTGAAGGCGAACATCAACGCCGCCGCGCTCACCGCCGCCGCCAGCGGCAGACGCGGCGCCGTCACCTCCTCCTGCAGCAGCGGCCGCGAGGTCGGGGGTCAGCAGGGGGGATCCGTCCCGATGGGGGACGGGGACGTTTTGAAGCAGCGAGACTTTATCCCGTTGGAGTCCAATAACAACCAGAATAACCGCAGTGCCTCTGGGAGGGTCGGGGTGGGTGGTGGTGGTGGTGGGGGTGGTGGTGGGGGGTCCTCCGGGGTGGCCCTGGGTGCAGGCCACACCAACAAGAGGAAACGGGACAATAAGGCCAGCACGTATGGATTCAATAGCAGCCTGTCGCACGGTGACAGCGGGCCCCCGGCGGGGACCCCGGTGTACACCGGGACGCCCTGGAAGACCAGGAGCTACTCTGAAGGCATAGTGGGGTAAGACCTCTCTGACCAGGCGTTGGGACTGTGTGATATCAGTGAAGACTTCTGTTTGGTTAAACTTTGGGGCCCCTCTTGGATGATGTTTTTTTTTAACCTTTTATCTTTTTATTTAAAAAAGATTAATGCTTTTAACCTGTAGCCCTTTGGGATACGTGGATATAGAGGGCACAACACATAAGTATTATTTCGTATGTATTTATTGTTAGGAGACCACGTCCCAGGTATTAACTGGTGGGTTAAAGTGTGGGTTGGTGGAACAGTTGTCATAACCATAAGGTGACCATTGTCCACTTTGGTGACCTTCATAGCCCCACGTCTGGCAGTAATGTCGGTGTTTCACTACAGAACCTTGACTTCATGGGAAAGGGCTTCAGTTATACTCCTTGAATGATAAATGATATTATTTTAACCATTTTCAAGTATTCGTGTGATGTTATAACTTCATACTTGGTTAATTCCCGTGTGCAGTAAGCTCCTCTTTAACAGGACATTCGCATGTTGGGTACAACATATGACGTCAAGTCATAGAAGTAAACAGGTATTTGTAATGTTTAAACGTGTACAGAGTGTCGTTTATGATGAGACAGGCCCAAGGTGAGTCGCACCTGAACCATCTCATTCACCCATTACTTCCTGACCCCATGTAAGCCAAGGTCCCTCGACGTTTGAAACGCTCTGGAAAAGCACCCCTTCCAGAACATGACCATTAATTAAACTGGTATTTCTCACTGCTGCACTAAGGTAGCAATGTGTGCACATACTGCTCCAAGCACGGATATATCACCCAGGAAAACTATTAACTGTCAAACTGACTCAACCGCTCAAGTTTTTCGATGTGTTGGATATTGCAGAGGAGGTTCCTTTCAAACTGTTATATCTCTTCTATCTAATGTTTCTATTTGGCTAGACGAGACCGGAGACCAGCCAGAGTGAAAGGGGACCGGTTTTATTGTTTAATGACAGGCCATCACGGTGAATCATTGACACTGTCCAAGTTATCCCTTTCTTGCGAATGATTTGTTGACGCAAATTGCTTCAAATGTAGATTTTTGGCACAAGGGATTATAACATCTGATCCTGTGTATTAATGAATAAATAGAGAACATTTGACTATTTACGACGACGCCTAATCCTGATTTATAACCATCTGATATGCTGAAGAAATCCCCAGGTGGGTGGGGCAGTATTTAAAAAAAGCCCTTTTGGTATTTGAGGTGTGTGTAGTTTGTGTCGCCTGACAAGTGTAGGCAAGAAGCAGAGGCGAGAGCTAAGGGCTTATCCTCATTTATAGTAATATGGAAGCACTGTTTGCACAAGGACATTCCTCAGTGATTAGGTCCTTCAGTCATTCCAGAACCTGAACCCAAGAGGCGCGGACGTGTTAGTCACTTCTTCTGTTACACACGGTGTCGTCCGTTCTTCAACTGTTCAGCTGAACTTTGCAGTGCCTGACACGTGTGGCTTAAAATGTATTTCGTAACGGTCCGACGCTTCCACCTCCACCCCAGTGTACATGCACGCTGTCAAAGTCCATCCTTCCCAGTTGGTTTCTGGATTCTCCTGAACGCTCCCGGTCAGGAGAATCCAGAGTTTGAGCTGCGGGGTCTGGGCCAAGGTGGAAAGTGATTAGCATCCTAATGTATTCGTCTTTCTAGTGTGTGTGAAACGGCAATGAACCTTAACCCAGACACTTGTACGCTGTCACTCACGGTGTAATATTTTAACCTGTTCTGTCACTGACATTTTCCTTCAGAATGGTGAGTTGGGAGTGGGTTTCCAGCAAACTCTGCCACTGTATTTGGAAGTTGCCTCGCTGCTGTGGAGGGTCTGTGACGGAGGTGTGGGCCCCGTCTGTGTTTGTGTGACTTGGGAGAGAGTTGGTGCGTTGATCTGCAAGGGCTGAAGGATGTCCTCTCTGAAAAAGGGTGTTGTGTTTACATGTTTCATGCTGAGCACACCCTGTGGTCCCGCCCCTTCGCCCAGCCTGCCAAACAAACCCAGCATTCTGAAACCCGAGCACTTCCTATTGTGATGTTCTGTTCATCCTCTGGCCAATCAGAATGCAGAACAAGGAGCAAGTCAAGAATGTCCCGGAAAGTTCATTTTATGTTTTAGTTTTCCGTTTTGAGCCCGATACTATTAAAGATCCGTTCATTGAAGCTATGAATGGTTCATGTATCCCTGACCTATACAAGTCCAAAAAGCCAATGCACATTCTTTAAAAACTATTCGAACCATTTCTGACCTTTTTAACCATTATGGCGAAAAATAAAGACCTTCCCCAGTTTGACTGCAGTCTCCATCCACACACTTGGTCTTTAACTTGGAGCATCGGCCTATCTTGTGTCTTTTCAGCTCCTGGCTCCTAAGCAGTATGCATGGCCGGCCGCTCCAATTTGCCTCGTGTGAATTATTAAAAGCGGGTGTCACTGTCTGCATCACTCCCCCAACCAGGCAAGCACTGTCACTTGTGGGCTCTGCAAACGCACGGCTACAAGGCTACTCCCCCCCCCCCCCCCCTCCCACTCCCCTCCTGCTGCTGGCCCGCAGCTTCAGTTGAGTTACGATCCCTGTTCCCAGCGTGTAGCGCAGGGTGACTGCCTGTCCCCCGAGCGAGCGCCGCTGCTGTCATCCACTATGCACACCGTTCGATACCTCCCCTCTCGCTCTCCACCGCTGCGTCCATATTTCAGGCTGGCTCCGCGGTGAACCCAGGCGTGGTGTTGGTCGAGAACGGTCCTTTGTAGTGGAGGTGGAAACGGGCCCTTCTGAAAAGCACTTGTGGGCACGCAGCCTAATCGACCTTCCCATGTGGTGTCAGGAATGTGTGCTAGCCCCCCCCTCCTCCTCCTCCTCCTCTTCCTGTCCAATGGAAACCCTTCCAGAGCTCCCTTCTGATGTGGTCAGCGGGCCAATCACAAAGCTCGGTTATCGTACAGCCGTCAGATGTTTCCTTGGTTTGTTCTGCACCTCGCGTAACAGGTCTCCCAGCTGGGTTCTGGCAGCCAGGCTGCACGGGCGGATGGCTTCCCCTCTGCCTCTTACGATAACGCACTGCGCCCGTTGAGTTGGGCCCGGTGTTGGCCCTGAATTCCTCCGTGTTGGAAGTCCTCAATACCTTCATCATCTATTAATATATGTCATGTCTCAGGATTGTACAGATTAGCAAGCTGTGTCCAGGGTATTTGAACAGGGTCCTGATATTCATTATTCACAGCAGGTGGTGCATCTCATTGACGAATTCTCAAGGAAGAGATGGAAAGCACTTTCCCTCATGTTTCTATGTATTCATTAGCACAAAAGAAGCTTTTATCAAAACAATCTATAATGACAGGGCTTATATTAAAACCTCACCTATTGGATTCACCGTTTAACTACTTACTGAGAATAAGTATTTCCTTAACATAATGACTTCGGCAGAAGAAGTCGGCATCGGCCAACAGTAACGGTAAATCAAACGGTATGAATGCGTAAACACCTTCTGACGCGTCAACAGACACGGGGGAGAGATGATTGTTTTGCTTCCTTGGCACATTGCCCTAGAGGTGCGTTGCATTTATGCACTTTTCATTTCTCAGCACCGTATCCTTTTTAGTTTATTCTGTCGGTAGGCAGGCGTCCTGGCGTTGACTGGTCGCAGCGATCAGTCCTAAGTAGGTTAGGCTAGCCGCCGCCGACGGGTGCCAGAATCTCTGTGTAACCGGAGATTTGGGGTCAACCACAGATCAGATCGTTCATTAAACATTGATGAATCGGCCGTACGACAGACATCCACACCTGTGTGTCTGTGCCTGTGTGTGTGTGTGTGTGCCTGTGTGTGCATGCTTGTCCCCGTGTGTCTGTGTGTGCGTGTGTGTGTGTGTTGACACCCCAGGCTTTATATTGTCTAGAACTGATGTTGTCTACAACTGATATCAAATGACGGACCACATTCGCGCTGGCACTCTGTGTGGCTGTTCCCCTGGAGCAGTTACATCGCTGCTCCTCTTTCACTGGAAGCTAACTAGCAGCAACATGTCATTTGCTATGTATATCCGTTTTCTGGCGTAGTTCGGCGATCGGCTCATTGTGTTTCTTGTTGAACGTCAGTTTGACTCGCACCCGAAGCAGACATTCTCAGGGGACAAAATTCTCGCACACGAAACAAACATTTGTTGCATATTTTCGACGGTGTTTTGTGCGAGTATGAGAGGAAGCACCGAGCTGCCGGCGACAGATGGACCCTGTATACACGGAGGGCCCGTCCAGCAACGCACCCAGCTGGGCCGCCTCGCTGTCCCTCCCCCCACCAGCCCCCCTTCCATCCCCTCAGCCCCTGTGGAGACGTCTTGCGTGGCCGTCCCTCTGTCCGTCGTCCCTCCCTCAGGTGTGCTCACCGAATCACGTTCCCCTGACACGCCCACCCACCCTCCCTCCCCTCAAAGCCCTTTCAGCAGTTGAATAAGCTTTTTGAGATTGCCTAACCTTGGGAAACGCTAGCCTTATTCATCTCAATGCCCGCATACGATTACGTAACGTATCAATGCTTCACGCCAGGTGGATTATCTGATAAAGCCGCTCCAGAGCCCGTGTTCCCAACCCTGAGCATGTGCTGCTGGGCTGTAATTGGACCTGCGGGGGAGTGGCTTGCTGGTTGTTGTTCTCGTCACATGGCTCAGGCTCCGCCCCCCCCGCTGGGTTGTCCCGCCCTCCCCTCGGTAGGAAGGAATCAGGGCTGGGCAGTTTTCTTTACTCTGAAATGAAACCTAAGGCTGAGATGGGGGGGGGAGAATTTTCCTCTGTTTTGAGTGTGACGTCGCTGGTAGGAGGGACCCGGGCTCTGTGAGCACTTGGGGGACCGTGTGTTCAACTCTAATGCACGTTGCTAAAACAAAACAAAAATACATCAGATTGCTGTGTTGTTTTTCAGTTTGGACTTGTGTCCCGTCTTGAGAACTTAAACCACAACAACATTTGGATCAGATTGGGGCTTATGATGGTGGTAGTGTGTACAATGCGGTATCAGTTTTATTACTTGATGATCATAACAAGGACAAACTGCGGAAACTGCTGTGCTTTTGTACCGCCAGGATAGTACGGTGTCCTCTCTCTCTCTCTCTAAGTTCCTCTCTCTCTCTCCACTTTACGCTGATCCAGAAACGAAACCCTGGCCCGGTTCACTGAAAAGGAAACCTTAATCTGAACGTATCCGCCATCTGCTGTCAGACAACCAAACCCATCCCTGTGTGGTCACTTCTCACAAGCTCTTTTGATCCGCGCGTTCATTATCATTCACCATGACAATCAACTCATTTATCTGGCACTGATACACAGGCCGCGACTCAAACACATTGACCGTGCTGTGGTGGAGTAGCCCATGAAAAGGCCTCATGGTGCATTGATGGAGCTGGTAGAGCGAGTTGCAGAGAACAGGTCCTTCCACAGACAGACTGCTGCTTTATCCCTGCTTTTCACCGGGGGTCTTCCCCCAGGCCGCTGCTCCAGCAGGCCGCACACCGTGCATCCGATGTTTTGCCCTCAATTCGTTCCCGTCCCCTTAAAATGATCGAGGCCTAACATAGCAATTAAAATGTCACATCGGTCGTCGGTATGATAAACCTGTATTTGGTATTCGTAGCGACGGGCAGGGCATGCCACTGCGTTGGTGTTTGCCAGCGGGCCTACGGTGCAGCTAGCAGGTGGTATTGCAGGTGTGAGGGGGAGGAGGAAGGCTGTGCCGTGTAGTACAAGCGGACCCTGCTGGTCTGGCCGAGGGGTGCCGACCAGCGCCGCCGGTTGGTCCGCTCTGTTCGGAGCCAAGCTGCTACTGTTGCCAAGCAACGCCAATGTACAGGAATTGCTCCTGGGGATAAGACCGCTCCGACACAACAACCACTTGTACGGATTTTAGGGCTTTATGGTGTGTGATAACTGATAAAATGTGCAGAAAACATTGCATTATCTTGTTCGTTGTAGATGTAAGGGTTTCCACTTGGAAGGACTGCGTTGAAGTGCTGCTGCGACACACACTTTAGTGCTACAGACTTTATTTGTAGTTTAATGTCAAACGCTGGAACACCCTTGTAAATTCTTTTGATTTAGTTGGCACGCCACTCACCGCTTTGCTTTTTGAGCGCAAGACTATAAAACATTCTTACTAGGTATACCAAACACCGTTTTTTATATGTATTACCTTCATACAGTGTGTAGATTTATGTTGGACAGTAACAGCATGTTTACAATGCGGGCGGAGGTTCGCTGATATACTGTGCATAGCGTATAAAAACGAATCAGATGTTGACTGGTCATGGCTGACTGGCGTTAGAATTCTTCCCCTCATGTGCGTCTCAAATTCAATCTACATTCTGTGTCCATTGTCACTCAAGCCAGATTCTCCTGTCCGAGGCATTGTGGAAACCATCCAATCGGATCATTCGATGATCCATCCCAGAGTTTGCACTTGGCTTCTTCACTTCCTCAAGAGGAAATGGGAAAACCAGAGAGCAATTCTTATATACCAGGAGCTTTCCCACAGCTCTATGCCAAAGTGTACGTGACGAGAGACTTATGTTGAGATCCTGAGTAGGTAGTCCAGTAATATCGCTGAAGGGATAGTTTCTGCCACATTTGGCAGGAAGCCCCTCGCTTATCTCGAGGCCAAACGTGGATAGCGCTTGTTTTTTATTTTTCTGACCAATGTAACCGCTGGTCTGCCTGGGGGGGGAGCACTGGTGTCGGCCAGTTTTGACCGAATTCAACGCTGTGGTTCTTTGTGCAATGTGTGCCAGTTTGTGCTTATTTGTTGATTCCCAAACACGTTCCCAAATCTTTCTACAAAGCAGTCCGCAGCATGGTGTCAGCCAATGAGGACAGCCTGACCTGCTCCAAGCTGCCCTCCCTCTGTTTATTCTGATGCTCAACAACACCAGAGTCAACACCATGACCGGGTCATGGTGTCGACAGGAAGTTAGGAGGTGAAACCAGCATTTTGGTCCAGGCTGGCCTCTCTTTGTTATAATCTATATATTGAGGTCCTTAGAAAAAATGCCAACATCTTTGAGTGCTGTCTCGCCCCTTCAGAACGTTCTCTTATCTTCTACCACAATCCATTCAGCAACGTGAACGAGCCTCCGCTCTCCTTTGCTGAACTATGCCCCCTGTACTTTGACAGGGCAAACAGGATTGCCTAAGAGTCTCTGTGTGAACCCTTGGGGGCCCTGGAAAGCCGGTTGTTTTTCATTTGACCAAATGGCTGGCGCAGGGAGGCGTGCTTTCTCCTGTGATCCGCACAGCAGGCCTGATAATGGGACTATACGGGCACCTCACTCCAGCCGCTGGACCACGGAGTCTCGTTCTATTCACTGCCCAAGGTGAGCGCATTTCAGTCCTCATTTTCACCTTTGGACACGTGCATTCAGATTCCAGTACCGCACCGCTCCTTCGGCGCTGAGCCGCGTCTGAGCACTTATCTTCAAATGGTGGTTGCTTGGTTGGAGGTTCATTGAGGCCTTCTATCTCAGAGGGCTGATCTGTAAAAACCTGTCCGATTGCAAGGTGTCAGTTTGGCAAATAAGAAGACCAGGCACAGATGATCAATTACAAGCTTTGGTTCACCTGAAACTAGATGCTTCAAACCCAATATTTGAAGCATTCTTGAGATCCGCTTCCACGAAGGAGCAACCTATTTGTCTGTGTGTCGTTTTCTTTCTGAATGCGATTGCTTGTGTGTTTTGTGATCAATCCAACGGGCCTAACCATATACCGGGGTTTATTGATCGCTTCAACGCACCAAGCGAAAATAATGAGTTTGGCCTTGGCTTGGTCTCGCAGCGTCAAACCGAATGTGAATTAGTGGTGAGTAGGCGCACTGTCAAGACTAAACGTTATTTAGATGGGACCAGGACCAGGTAGTGTTTCATAGTAAGGCAAATATGTGGCTTGCTTAGGCTGGACCTTGGAATTCAAACAATGAGCCTAAGTCTTTCCTTTTCTTATGATGTCAATCCTCCGGCCATTTCCACACGTCAAGCGCACTGCAAATTCCAGTGACTGGAACCCCCGCCTGGCCCTAAGGGTCCGTTGTTTGGGGAGGGTTAGGGTTGCGTACTCTTGCGTATACGTGTTCACGGGTCAAAGGGTGGCGTCGGTTTCAGGGACGCCGTGGCTATTTCAGTACACCTCCGCCTTCATGTTGGCCTTCACCAGCAAACATGTGCCTGTAGTGCTGTCACCGGTCGCTGGAGTAACCCATATCATGCACCAGCGTACGCACATGGGGCCCTTTGGCGTGCCGATCCACGGTAGGGGAACCCGGGTCATAGTGGGCCTCGCTTCCGTGCAGCAAGTGAACAGGGTTGGCCCTATCATTTGGAACGCAGCCCTCCGCTGTTGTTTTCACCTTTCCATCTGATTCGTAGTCGGCTGCACCAATTGTAAGTCCCGTTGGATCAAAGTGCAGCGCGGTAGGAGAAACTCGCCCAAAACATGTCGCGTCACGTGACCGTTTCTCAACTTTCTTTCATCCATTTATTTCAGATGTCTCCATTTATCCATTTATTTCAGAAGTCGTAGGAGGAGCAGAACATGTTTTTTTTTTTAAAGGGAAAATGGTTCTGTTGAAGTCCTCTCCAAGTCATCTTTTGGGAGACGTTGGGGGCG
>JAOPJJ010000029.1:17484732-17497678 GCA_027122795.1 Enchelyopus cimbrius
GGCGCTCCGATGACACGGTAGGCTCCGGGTGTTTGCGTGGGCGCTCCTCGCCCGGCGGCGGGCGCTAGCAGCGGGGGCCCCTTCACCTGAGAGCTAGCGCCCGCGTGGCAGCGCTTCAGCGTGACGCCTCATCCCAACGTCTGAGGAGAGATCCCTCACGAAGCCAACTGCCAAACCCACGACAGGGTGAAGCAAGAGAAATATGGGGTTGTTTGTTTTGTTTTATTTTTGTTGTTGTTTTTCTTTGGTTGGTCTTTTTCTTCCCTTTCTTTCCATATTCATTGTTCTATTTTTTTCAAAGCCGCCTGTGGACAAGTGCTGAGAATTAGCACGTGTGCTAAAATACTCAGACAATGCCTCTGGTTTGTCCAATGTATTTGCTATGTCCACATCAAATAAACATTATATAAAGTAGAAAAATATTTATTCAACTATTCAAATGAAGCCAATCCCAATTACAGAGCGAGCGGTCTATTATGCTAGGAAATTATGCGATATGTTGTGTTTGTGCGCATGTGAATGTGTGTTTACATGTGTTTTTGTAAGTATGTGTATCTTCGGTGTGTGTGTGTGTGTTAGTATGTGTATCTGTGTGTGTGTGTGTTAGTAAGTGTATCTGTGTGTGTGTGTGTGTGTGTGTGTGTGTGTGTGTGTGTGTGTGTGTGTGTGTGTGTGGTGGGTATGCGTTCGCATGTTCGGCCGCCGCCGCCGCAGTGTTTTGAAAATATGTGTAACCTTTTTATTGTGGCGTCCCATAACTCCAGCGCTGGCTGTGAGATATTTGTACACACGGTGACCGCAGTGCTAAGAGGTTACAGAATAACAAGGGGGGCCCATGCATTATTAATAGGCTCTGCTGTGAATCTGTTCAGAATAATAACAGCTATTTCTCAGAGGCTCATTACTGTGTTTTTAAAGCATGGCTTTGGTAGTCATGGACACCACACTCTAGCGCTCCCACCTCCCCCCCCCCCTCTCTCTCTCTCTCCCTCCCACCTCCCCCCCTCTCTCTCTCTCTCTCTCTCTCTCTGGATTGAGATTCAGGTCATGCGCGCCGATCGCAGCTTTTTTAATTTTCATTTCATCATAAGCGCTTCGAGACTTTCGACGGTGCGCCCGTCTGCAGTTTTTCTCGCAGACCTCTTCGTTCCTCCGTGTCCGACCAGGGAAGACGTCAGTCGGACGCTGCTGCGAACAGCACCGCCCTGCCGAAAGTTAGATACGTTATTTTTCTGTTTTTGGTGAACCCCCCCCCCCCCCCGCCAAAAAAAAACCAAGTAAACTATTTGGACGGTGAACCGACAACTCTCTTTCCCGTACGACGTAGCCGGAGGAAATTCGTTCTGGGAGAAATGTGCGGCTCGCAGTGAACAGTGTTAAAAAGTCTTTGAACCGGCTTGCCCAAAATATAAGAACCTTCCCAAGGCCAGGGCTTTGCACCCCATTGTGGAGATATGATAATTATTGTTTGCCTGCTTCAGTCCTCCCCTATACCCTGCCCCCTCAACTCAACTCACCACATTATTCAAGGGGAGCTCAGCTACCCTCTGGGGATGACTTGGAAATGACCCAGCGGTGAGGGGAGAGAGAGAGAGAGAGAGAGAGAGAGAGAGAGAGAGAGAGAGAGAGAGAGAGAGAGAGAGGCTGAGTCCAGTGCGCTCGTGTTTGAGGAAGGAGACGCTTATTGAGACAAGATCCAGCGACTCGCTGACCCACTCCGGTCTCTGCTCCGCGCTCACATGCCGGAACAATAGCACCTCTGGAAAAGCCTGCTGAGCGCACACACACACACATGGTTAGAAGATGTTTAGGTCATGTATCCCAATGAGGAACATTGTTATTTTCGTATATTATTGCTCTTCAACAAGGGTCCATATTTACCTGGGGCCGCTGGAGGTAGAGTCCGGGTGGGGCCGGGCCGAATCAACATATTTTGTTGTTGGTTGTTTTATAAAAATATAAAAGGCCCACAACGACTCGCGCAACAAAGCAAATTCGCGTTTGCTAGCTTGTCGACAAACACCAGGTAGCTGTTACGATCCCGAGCTATGGTGCTAGAGAGAAACAAGAAGAGGGCCACAGAATATCGGCCCGCGGACCCAATTGGCCCGCGGGCCGCGGGTTTGAGACCCCTGTTCTAAAATTTTTCTACATTTTCTTAGAAGGACTTGATTTTTATAGTATACTGTGAAAAATCGAGCCCTATGCATACCAGCATGTAACAATGTAGTTGTCTTTATTTCCAATAGCTAACAGGTTGACATAAACAAATACCTCGTAAAAAGTATGGCTAATATAGTCTTGGAAATGAGCCAATTCCTTCAAATAAATATTTGTGATTGTTATTTTAATTCTGATCATCAAGAGACACAAGGAAATATATAATACTTCATACAAAATTATGGCTACGGTCATATTAGTGATGGAATGTCTCCGTGTTTGTCTTCATGGTCAAGCAGAATTCAAGGGTTAAATTATCTTCACTATCAAGAGCTGAAAACAGGTTTTTAAAGAACGTCATAGCAACATCCTAATGACAGATTCTCAAAAGCAGTTGGTTTATAAGCGAAAAACAAAGGAAAGAAATGCCACTATGGAACTCATAAAAAAAGTACAAAAGAGCATAAATGCACTATGTGATATAGCAATCCACAGGTCGTTTACCAACGTTTTAATTAAAGCCTTACATATTAAAACTTTACAACAAGTGATATGAAAAATGTACAACATCTTCTTTTTCAGGAATTTTATGTACAGCTGGCTAAAATACCCCCCAATGTTTCTCAATTGGCTTCGACAGTGCAACCAACTGGCTAGGAGAGTCTTTCTTTTTTTAATTCTTTTTAGTTGTTGACACAAATACGGACGCGAGGAATAGTGTAAAAATACATCATTCGTGAAACCATCTGCCTCTGCCCGGATATTTGTGTGAACAATAAAATATCCCTTTAATACACAAAATAAAAACATAATTTAATTATTAAACATCTGAAGTAGAAACAGAACACATCAGAGGGGGAATCTTTTGTCGTCTCTTCTCGTCGGAGCGCCAGGTACACAGCAGAGGGTAATGTAACTCAGCGGAGAAGCGCAGCGAGGGCTTCCTCCCGACCGAACATGTACAGCAGATTACAGTCGATGGCAGGGTGACAAGAGATGATTCACGGCAGTATTTGTCAGTCCGTTCCGTCCGTCATTCAGTGAGACGCATCCAAAGATCTCCCTCCCACCTCCCGTCTCCTGGAGACGCCATCGCTCTTTGTGACGCCAGTCGAAGTTGTTGAAAAATCACTTCAGCCCCTTTCGTAGCCTGATGGTTTGATCATTTCCTCCTGGACAGAATCTAATCAATTACATCCAAGGAACGAGGGGCGAGGGAGACGTGTGGTGAGAGGGTCTCTGAATACACCGGCCAGAGTGGTAACATGTATTGATTGGTGGATACTGTTCGATAGACCCTACCTGGGACCCATTCAGTTCAGGCGCACTCTGCGAGAGGCGCGCTCAAAATCGGTTTTGTTAAAAATGCCTTCAAAATATCCGTTCGCTGGACTGAACTGACCACTCTGATCCCATAAATAAAGCTCTATTGTTAAATAAAAACAGCAGAAGACATTCTCGTCCTCCGGCGTACGAGACGGTCAAAGGAAATACAAAAAGAAAACGAAGGAAACACACGATTTAAAGACCCAGCAAAGCGACCAGTCTCGGGTTCGCCCCCGCAGCTCAGCCTATTTCATAGACAAATCCACCGTAGCCTATTTGCGCTGTCTGTACACATATGTGCATATCCGTCTATAACAATGGACAAACCCTCCTGTATAACATTCCCATATCTCCTCTGACACACTTTTTAAGTGCAACTTAGAAAAAGCAACCTCGAACGATGCTTTGTATTTTTCTTCCCGCCCTGCTCTTGGAGAAAGGACTGAATTTGGCTCAATAGATGCTGACCTGGGACATGGCCTGGGCGTGGGCCTGGGCCTGGGCCTGGATCTGGGAGGGGTGCTGGGGCTGCTGGGGCTGGCTGGAGGGCGGGGGGCTGCCCATGGACGCCGAGCCGCTGGCTGAGGAGTGCGGCGCGCCCGGGGAGTGCTGCGGCGGGGAACACTGGGACTGCTGCTGCTGCTGCTGGATGTGCTGGATCTGCTGCTGGTGCAGTTGGTGCATCTGCATGTGTTGGAGCTGCATGTGCTGCTGCTGCTGCTGTTGGTGTTGTTGTTGTTGTTGTCGCTGCTGCTGCTGCTGTTCCTGCATGTGGTGCTGCTGCAGCTGCTGCTGCAGGTGGTGCTGGAAGTGCTGATGCTGCATCTGCTGCTGGATGTGTTGGTGGTGCATCTGCTGCTGCTGCATCTGGTGGTGCTGCAGGTGCTTCTGCATCTGGTGCTGCTGCTGCTGCTGCTGCTGTTGGATGTGCTGCATGGCGTGTTGCTGCTGGTGCTGCTGCTGGCTCCCCGGGGCCATGGGCGGACTCATCTGGGACCCGGCTCCCCCGGGGCCCATCTGGCCCAGCATCCCCCCCGGCAACCCGGAGGGCGCGTTCCCGTGGCCGCCCGCCACCGAAGGGGAGCCCATCGGATTGCCGCCGCCGCCGCCGCCGCCGCCGAGCCTCATCTGGAGGGGTTTGGGGGCGATGGCCCGGGGCATGGCCTGCTGCAGGGCCAGGCCCGGCGAGGGCATGGGCGAGTGCTGGTTGAGGGGCGACGGCAGCACCATGCCCGGGGAGAGGTTGGTGGAGGCCAGCGTCTGCTGCACCGAGCGGATGGTCTGGGCCTCGGCGGACTCTGCGGCGGCCTGGTGGGACACGAGGCGCGATGAGTAAGTCCGGGTCTGACACACACGCGCCTACGCCGCGAGCCGACTTCCTGCTGCTCATGGGATTTGTTTTGGTGTTTTTTGGCGGTGCCTTCCAGAAGGCTGGTAATATTGACAATGAATATCTACATTTTAAACAGCGTTTTAAATAGTTCAAGTTAACACCCTCGTCAGGTGAAAAGGTAGGGTGGAAAAAAAAGATCTTCTCACCTTGGAAACCAGGCTGGCGCGATACGCCGCAAGCGCCTTCAGATACTCCTTCTTGGCAGCTTCTGTTTTACTTTTGTACACCTGGGAGGAACAAGAATTCCTACGTTAACAAATGTAAATGTACAAATAGTATTCACACGGATTCATTCACGCATACATTACAAACATCATCGAGCGCCCATCCACAAAGTGTTTCTCACTCCAGCTCCTGCTCAGCAGTGTGTGGACCGTGGAGGAGGAACCGCTCAGATTGAACAGGGACCATGCTACGTGGAGACCTGGACGTTGATCCAGACCTGTTGGCGGAGCCCTACCTGTTTCTGCTCCTCTCCCAGCCCGTCCCACATGGAGGCCACGATCTTGGACACCTCGCCGAAGGTGGCGTTGGGGTTCTGGCCCTTGATGGCGGCCTGGGTGTCCCTGAAGAACAGGGCGTAGGCCGACACCGGCTTCTGGGGCTCGTTGGGGTCCTTCTTCTTCTTCTTCTTTGGGGTCTTGGGCTTCTTGGAGGGATCCACGGGGGCCGGTCGCTTCTCGCCAATGACCTGCCGGCAGAGCACGATCTCATTTAGATAACGACGCCCAGGCCTTTGTTAGGATGTGGCCGTGAATCCATAAGGCGGTGAATGGCTAAAGAGAAGGCTCTGCAGCAAAACCGCTATCCGCCGTGGTCCGCGTTTTGAGGTTATTTATTAAAAGTTGTAATGCCGCCAAAAAAATATATTACTGACAACATGGTCAACGATAAAAGAGAAGACATGATAAACTGCTTCTCGGCAGCCTTCCATTTGAAAAATCACACGTTTCCGTACACAATGGCTGTCATGCAGATGGTCAACCAGATTGGTGAATATTTACAGTCGACTCTCTGAAGCGCACAAAAACAACTTAAAGGGGTGGTTCGGAATTCTGGACATGGGACCTCATTTCCAAGTGAGTCACGGTGTTATTTATCACTGGAGACGTTTTCAAGACGTTTCATTCAGTTATTCTAGTTGGGTTAGTCGACAGTCTTACCCGCTCCTCAGTACACCCGGGGAAAATCAATAACACCAGACTATAGATGTAAATATCTGTGTTGATGGGATCATGTTAGAAATAAAACCAACCTTGCATCGCACGAATCATCGCAGTTTGAGGGACTAGTTTCTAGGTAATATCAGTCCACCACTGCCCTAGCCTGTATCAGGAAGCATAGCACTGCTGCTGAGACACTCAAAAGTCCCTCAAAATGAAATACCATGCAAGGTGGGTTTTATTTCTAACATTATTCTATCAACACAGACATTTCTATCGATAGTCTGGCGTTTGCCTCGGGTGTACTGTGGAGTGGGGGAGACTGTGTTTATTGGCAGGCTCGCGTAACCGCTGTCTTGAAAACGTCTCCAATGATAAACACCCCGACTCACTTGGAAATGAGGTCCGATGTCCAAAATTACGAACTACCCCTCTAAGTGCGGCTCCCCTGTGAGAGGCGTTCCCCAACTAGCCGGCACGCCGTCTATCAACGGGTCCCGGGTCTGCTCACCCGGTTCCCGTCGTCCTGGTCGTCCTCGTTGATGGAGCTGGAGGGGGAGGGCGTGGCCGACTTGCTGGTGGGCGGAGACGGAGACGTGTGGGTGATGTTGTTCGGCCCGGACATGTTCACGCCCAGCTGCGCGTTGAGGTGGGATTGGTTGATGGTGGTCAGGTGACCGCGGGGCATCATGCCGTTGGGGTTGTTCATGTTGATGAGGGACCTCATCATCATGGCCTGGTTGGAGGGGTACTGGCGCAGGTGGCTGGGTCCCACATTCTGCAGAGGAACAGCAGAAACCAGACGCCAACGCGATAAGAGTTCACGTTCACAATGTCTGTGCGTTAAAGCCTGTTTTATACTTCTGCGTCGAATCGACGGCGTAGCCGCGCAGAGCCCTACGCGTCGCCGCGGACCCCTACGCCGTAGGTCGACGTGCACCTTAAAAAAATGGTAACTACGCATCGAGGCTACGCAGACCGCAAGGGCTGTGATTGGTCAAATGCAAAGCAACCCAACGCAGAAGTATAAAACAGCCACGACGCCCTAGGAGTGACTGTTCTTTTTTTGCTTCTGTATTCATGTACAGCATAATACTTACACATGTTACACTGTGTATAACATATGATACAAAGAAGGACAACAGAGTGGTTACATCTCCAAAAGAAAGCCCTTTTGTCCTGGAAGGGGTTCATTATCAGGGGGGCACAATGCACAGCGAGCAGTATCGATGTCCGCCATCTCCCTGTTTGCTAGCCAGTTAAATGTGCTGTTCCGACGGCTGGCCAGAAGACTCGGGAAGCCATAGCCTTGAATAACAGAAATATCTCATTGAACGCCGGCAGGATAGATCACATGTCACTCTGTCCCATTAGCGTCCACGATCCACGGCCTTGCGGCTGGCGCATCCCTCCTCTTAGGGCAGGAATAGGGAGCCAACAGAAATCAATTGATTTACTACATAAAAAGAGCTATGGTGTGGACATCTGTGACAGGGCGTTGCACTGCCCGGTGCCTGGAGGGCATCAAAAGACCGTGACATAGAAGAGGCCTCTCCGGTCCCCTCGGAATATAACCTCACCCTAGCGGTCATCCAGAGATGGACAGATCCATTCAATGTTTGCGCGCATGTAACCATCCTTCACACAAACTCTTTTTCGCTGGAGGTGCCCTGTAGCATAATAAATGCCATGCACTTGAGCAAAATGTGACTTTTTAAATGCTGTTCCACCCGCTGCTTCTGGGGAAAGAGCCACAGAAGAAATGATAGCTCCGGCACATTCAGAGATGGAATTCCGTTCTGCGGCAGCTTTCATAGATCATACTTGGCCGCCAACGAGTAGAAGAAATACTTCTGTATAATCAACTCCATAAATCAACCGGTTGAGGCGATAAAATGTAAGTGCCTTGGACAGCTCTCTACCTTCCACTGTCCCGGCTGTAATATAATAACATCTTTTCTTAAAATTGAGCAAGGTCTTCGCCGGTGAACATTTTGGCTCTCTCTCTCTCTCTCGCTCTCTCTCTAGAGAGACTTGACAGGAGTGTATGCATTGATTGCCATGAGGGTAAAATGTAGGGGGACTGCCAGGTTCCAAAAAAAGGGTGGGATTGATCAGGGGGCTGGTAGATGTGATGGAGAATTGAACCCAACAGAAACGGTGATGTGTTCCTCTTAGGTAGACCCATCTGGTGTACAGCGGCGCAGAATTCAATCTCTCCAAACATCAACACACGCGGTAAACCGCCGTGCACCTGTCTGCATAGAAAGGCCTTGTGAACAGATGTCTTCAAAAACAATACCGTAGCAGCATTGTCAAACATACATGCCGGATCTACACATTATTTGTGTTCCACGTGTCACGTCTACTCCATTTTCTAAATGCAACCGAGCAAATCCTTTGCATTTTGTCAAATCAAACATTTGCTCGACGCAAACACACATTCTTTACCAACGTGCAGAGAGTGCTCCCCGACACCGCACCCCTACAGCCCTCTTTTGAGAAACGCCGCAGTAAACAAGCTGTTGACCAAGTGACTTGGATTTCCATATATCCTGCCCAAAGTGTTCTCTCGATTCTACTACGGAGCACACGACGGCTCTCAGTTTGCTCTCTGCTCGTTGAGAACATCAAAGACACACACACTGTGCTCATTAGTCGTAGCCATCTGTATAATAGCACTCTCGCCCAATCCCAATGATGCAATTTTGACTCAGAGCAACGGCCCATTCCGCCACTTATTTGGAATATGGTGATTTCCTCAAAATGGCTTTTAGATGCGGTGCATTTTGGAGACCTGCCACAGTTAAATATCCACCGCAAAAACATATCATGCTTGTTAGATTGATAAGCGCTCTGACACAATTCTCATGGCAGAGGCGATGATTTCCCTCTTCATGTATTGATATAAAATAGTAGCGATGGTAAAAAGGGGGCTGATTCGAACAAATGCTACGCTACAAGGAAATACAATTGCCAATAACGTGACATCCCTTTTCGTCTTAAATAACACTGGCGCTGATTGTGAATACAAATCCAGAACAAGTTTGTCTCTGTGCCGCCCCATTTGCATATTGATTGCAGTATGTGTGCTGCTCCAACAGGCCCTGTGCAGAAAGGTTGATAGTCATCCTAAATCTGCACATACAGTCCTTATCTGGGGTGCGCAGTGGTCCGGACGCCTTCACCTTCTCAGGTCAGACGCTGTGCATGCCCACGTGGGGGGACGTATGCGCATGTTGGTCAAACGGTGCACACACATCCCATGCTAACACCAAGAGGCATGGGTAACCTGCTGGCTCTTGGACACTGCACACCCACAGCATAACAACACCATCTTCTATTTGTACATCAAACCGTGATTAAAACGATCATATTCCTATTGCCTTTAATACCCCGCTCGTTTTTGCTCCGCCGATAAATGATTCAACGACTAGATCTGTGCAGAAACACAACGCTGGACATCGTGCGGTCAGTGCCTTGGCGAAGCTCA
Source organism: Enchelyopus cimbrius (assembly GCA_027122795.1). Classification (NCBI taxonomy): domain Eukaryota; kingdom Metazoa; phylum Chordata; class Actinopteri; order Gadiformes; family Gaidropsaridae; genus Enchelyopus; species Enchelyopus cimbrius. The sequence continues at coordinate 17,494,268 of JAOPJJ010000029.1, forward strand.
GAAGCCAATGAATGCGAGGAGCAGATACCGCGCATTTCTTATTTCCAGCGTCGGGGAATAAAAATGTAAACAGGGACGTCAAATAAACAGCGGCCTGCGACTGTTGTTGCAGATATTGCAAATAGGAATTTGGAGAGGGGGAGAATTTATGAACAGTGGTACCATGTGAGCTATAACAGGCTGAAAAGAATGTTAACAAGTCCCATTTCCATTCAATCAACAGCCCGGCTCTTGGAAATGTTCCGTGGCAGGAGAGGGGCAAAATCATCTATATGGTAATTATAAGGATGAATCCCCCAGTAACTTTCGCCAGCATGAAAGGTCAGTCCTATTAAAGATAGTTTATCAGTGCACTGCACATATTCCTTTACTCTGCCTCTAAACGGGGACCATTTTATTTTTTTCCCTCCATTTTCGTCCAGCTGCTAGAGTCTGTGCTTAAGCCAAATGAGAAAAATGGAATTTTGAATGCCAGTAAAGGCTATAATAGCATGAAGATAAATTGTTTTTCTTTCCGTTGCCCTGTCTCAGTCAAACACACCTCTCTCTCCCCCTCTCTCCCCCTCTCCCTCCCTCCCTCCCTCCCCCTCTCCTTCTCTCTCTCTCCCTCTCCCTCCCTCTGTCTCTTGAGCAATGTGTCCTATCTCTTCCCTCTCAAAAACAAATCTATCTAAAACTCACCTTGTGGAAACACACACACATAAATAACCATGTGCGCACATACGCACACGCACACACGCAGGCCATGAGGCCAAGGGTGCCTCTCCCCCAGATCCAGCAAACACCCACTTCCACATATCTCCTGATGCACTATGGGTATTTAAAAAACATGTCCAACATGACAGCATTACATTTTGCGCCGAGCCTCAGAAAACCAAATTACGGAATCAATCATGCAGAAGGTCAACCCAAGACTTCATTACCGGCATCGCGTGCCTGCATGAATATCTTTCATTTCTGACTGACCCCCGTGTGTCACAATGGCGGTCCGTCGTGACAGAGAGTGCCAGATAGATTTGAGAGGAGAGAGAGAGTGTGAGAGAGAGAGAGAGAGAGAGAGGGGGGAAAAAAACGAGAAAGAAAAATGTAATGGAGTGAAAAAAAATCCACTCTCTGAAATTGATGTACAACCGGTGTCAGTCCCACTTGGCTTGAAGGGAGATAAGACGGAGGTAGGGGAGGGTGGGGGGGGTGTGGAATAAACAGCGTAAAACACATGCTTTCTGCAACAGTGGCCACGTTTTCCATTTCATTCTGGAGTATATACGGTTCTGGGTGGAGTCAACGTTTTGGGCATTTCGTCCACTGATGAACTACGCACTATGAGCGCACTGACACATGCGTTCGTACTGAACTGTGGCCCAGCGATATACTGCACGTCACGCCGCCGCAGAGCGACGCATGAGGTCACCGCTGAGATGAGGTGTTCTCTCTTGTAATTGGTCAACCGCTGTAGTCCTGAACGAATCAGAAACCGCACCGGTGAACCGCGGAGACGCGACCTCACACGGCCTCGTATAAATCTTCATACGACGTCGGGCCGTACGTGATTCGCACCGCGTTATTTCAACCCCCCCCGGCCGCTGGGTCGATCCCGAACTTTACAGTATCGGAGGAAATGAAGAAAGACTGCAGCGGGCTGGTGGAGACGACGAAGGCACCAGGTGGTTTGTGAAACAGCGCTCGGAGACGCCGGCGGTGCGGCAGCGTCAGGGAGCGCATCAAGCAGAAATTGTGAATAAAGCAGAGCTGGCAGCGAGCGCGCCTCCGCTACCATTTGGCGCTATTGAGATTCAATCACAAATCAGGAGGACACATGCTGCGAGACAAAAATGAGAGTCAGAAGCTTGTTAGGAGCGCAGATTAAATAAATAACGACTTCAGATGCGGGCCTTGCCAGGCAGTTTGTGCAGCTGAGAACACGCATTTCTGTCATGCAAACCCCCGGCATCTGTGGCCAATTTGAAAGACATATGCTCGACATTAGGGGAGAGGAATTAGCCCAACACTTGGCAGAGACGCGACGACATGGATGGGACCTCTGAAAATAGCCCAGGTAACCGGATTCTGATTGGCTGCGCCAAGGCTCTTTCGACCCACCAATCAGCCCCTATAGAAAGCAGAGACGTGTTGCCGGGGGTTGGCGGTGCCAGCCGTTAAATCGAAATGGAAAGAGAACCCGGTGAATGCATCGTGATGCATATATGACCCCGTAACTCCTTTATTAAGACACTGACACCGAGACAAAACAGCCTTTATGCCAGCCGTCCCCCGCTAAACCACTGTTTATTGTCAAAGGAATCAGTCCGGAGACAAACCCCCCCGCCCCTTATCGCGTTTCAAGTTGTGTTCCCTTCTCAAAGCCAAGATAAAGATGTAGATGAATTGAATTTCTCGCGCGTATTGTCTCTTGACTTTTGGGGATCAATCCCATTTGCAGGGGAAACGACGGGCCGCGGTAAGCCCGCGCGCCCTGCCATGTGTGATGAGCGATAACGAAGCCCCCGCTTCACAAAGCCACCAAGGCAAAGCAACGCGGCTCGCAATTCGCGCCGTGTGTTTTTTAATAGAGTCTGCACACAATCAGAGACATGAGCCATGCAAATGGTGTTAAAGAGGAACAATGTCGGAGAATCACATCTAATCCTGCAGCAGGTCGGCAGAACAGTGGGGAATGTAATTGTGTCAAGGTTTCCGTTTCTTCCAGATGTAGAAAGCCTAACTGACCATGAAATGAAAATTCTTTAGGCGAAAGCCCCGCGGGACTCACCACTGTAACACCGCCGCCGCGGAGATAGTACAACAGAAAAAGACTGCAATTATTTGAACAGGGCGCCGGCGGCACGAGGCTGGGGGAAATAAAGAGCCGTAATCACGTATAACCTCTGCCCGTATGGAATGTAAATAAATACGGCACAGCGCTGGTGTGTTGCTGGGAGAGGGGGAGAGAATGAGAAAGAGAGAGAGAAAGAGAAAGAAAGAGAAATGGAAGGAGAAAGAGAAAGAGAGGGAGAGAGAGAAAAGGAAAGAGAAAGAAAGGGAGAGAGAGAGAGAGAGAAAGAGAAAGAGAGAGAAATGGAAGGAGAAAGAGAAAGGGAGAGAGCAAGAAAAAGAGAGAGAGAGAGAATGAGAAAGAGAGAGAAATGGAAAGAGAAAGAGAGGGCGAGAGCAAGAAAGAGAAAGAGAGAGAGAGAGAGAGAGAGAGTTTGTGTATCTCAGCCAATCCCCAGTTAAAACAATAGCGTGGTTTGGAGGTCTGGAGGTCGACCTGGCGCGGTATCTCCGCGCGCCTTCATTATTTCATGTCTTTGCCCCGAAATGAATCTTCCATTTCGTAATAGGTCTGTACGACAACTAGTCAGGCAGTGACATTTCAATTTTTTCCCCCCCAGCGCTCATGTGATTGTGGCA
>JAOPJJ010000029.1:19302340-19313677 GCA_027122795.1 Enchelyopus cimbrius
TGAACTCAAATTCTAATATTTCTGCGAGATGATCTTGTACATGAACAACATGTATAATGTTCCAGTTTATCCTATAAAAAAGTTGTGTTTTTCTGACGTCACCAATGGGTCTAGGAAGTAGTAGTTTGATTCACACTTGATAAAACGTCAAACAGTGCCTATGTAATAATAAGTATTTAGATGACAGTACTTGGATGGAGTAATTTCATGGAATACGTTACACATTACATTTTAGAGCGTGTATTCTGTACCTGATTCCATTTTAAACGTATCCTTCCCAACACTGCTTGTACTGTGCTTGTGGTTTCAGGTGAAGGCATCATGTCCGCCCTCCTGTGGTGTGTACGACCCTCACCGACACAACCTCTCCCGGTTCCTTCCTCACATACTCCAAAGATCAACACCCTCCGCCAAACTTGAAATGAATCCAGCGCTTTGTTCCGTGCGGTTCATCCCAGTTCTGCCACTTTACATCAGCCAAACTAAAGGAACACAACACCAAGCGGGGAGCGGGTCTCCCTCGCCGCTCGTACACGCTGCCGGACGCTTTCTCTTTCCATTCCACACTCCCATCACCGTCTTGTCACACGGATGTCTTTCCATTCAACACACCCAGCCATCGCTAATAGTTGCAAACTTCGATTCAACCTCCCTGAAAGAAAGAGGTACATAAATAAGCTCTGCACACCCCGTCGGTTTCAGGAAACTCGCACACTGTCACCATCCAACATGGCAGTACCTCTCCGCTCACAGCCCCCACGCCACGGTGACTCAGTGTGTTGTACTCCAAAAAAAACCAATCCCTGGGTCTTCCAGTCCCTCCATCTTCCTCTCCTCATCACTCTTCACTCCTTCCTTCCCCTCCACTCTCCGTCTCGGTGGAGACAATTAAAGTGTGACAGGCCTTCATTTAGCAAGTGATGTTTTAGCTCGTGAGGACGAACACATGGCAGTCTAATTACCGGCGGACAACGCGGGGGCGGCCTCCTGCGCTACCACATCACCACGGCGCCGCGATGTACCTGACAGAGGAGGCGCGCCTCCGCTGAAATTACAGGGATTAATGTTTCCAGGACTTAACACTTCAAATGGGCTCTCTGGTGAGAGTACATGTGGAGGAGCAGGCAGCAAATCCACTTAGGCCCGGGTTCTCCGGCATTATTCGCCCTTTAGAGCGCAGCGCGTTTCAGCCAGCTTTGTTGATGAATGTGAGCCGTTCAGCAGGAAAACTTTAATTTAGAGTATTTTGTGTTTGCAACACAGTAATTGTCAGACTGAGAGAGTGAAGAGACTCGCAGGGAAAGGGCCGTGTTGTCACAGCCAAAAAGACATGTTAAATGGAGCCTTTGATGCAGTTCTACTGCTTTCATTCTCACTTGTGTACAAAGGCTAATGGGATTGGGTAGAAAGATGCCAAGCAACACGCGCTATGGCTGCACACCACTGGTGTGGGTCAGCGCTTGATGGAAATCACCGCTGGTATTGCTGTTGTATCGTTTACAGGCCAAATTGAATTGTGATTCATCTATGTAATCAAACGGAGACAATTAAGCAGAAGTGCCTCCAAAAGAAGCAATTTAAAGGTCTGAGCCACAGCTCCAGAGGATGGCTAACTTTAATGCTTTTGGAAGCAGTGGTATGGTATCGACTTCCTGGAAAAGCTCTTTCAAGCGGAAAAACAAAAGCCTGATTATCATTATCATGTCACGGTGAGGTCGGGCCCCAATGGCTCTCGGCCGGCTCAGGGACAGTCCTGAAGGTTCTCATTTGGTTGGCCAAGCCTGCAGTGGTGGTTTGGCCACAGGAAGGTTGCAGGTTCGATCTCCGTTCCAAGCAGCAGAGTGTTGAAGTGTCCCTGAGCAAAGCACCAGTGGGGTGAATGAATGAGTGAATGTAAGTGGGTGTACTGTGTGTTGTGAGGCACGTTGCTTCATACAAACTTAAATATGAATCACTTTTGATAAAATGAGTGTTTGCACAGAGCTGGTCAAATATAAAGGCAGGTTAGACGGATTATGGAGCTCGATGAACAAGACGTATGTCGTTATCTCTGCCAACCTTTAACCCTCCACTTGTTGCATAGGAACAAGGTAAACGAGCAGTTGAACGCTGTATATATACCCACACTCTCTCATCCTCTATTTTCTGACAAGGAACTGCTTAAGGGAAATACAATCAAAGTAGATTAAGAAAGGAGGCAATAAAATAACTTTCACAAAATATATTCAATGGGAAGTTAAAAAGGTTATAAACACTAACACAAATTCCACAACATTACTTTGAATGGATTTGCGAGAGACAAAGTATTACACACGTGTGAGCAGCCACTCTGAGCTGTGATCAAGACAAACTCATTAGACCGCAATCCTTTGAAGAACTTAAACACTTGAACGCATCAGTGTAAAGAAACAGGCTCATTACATGCGATGCGACAAGGCCCCGCGTCGTACTGTCGATTCATGAGGAGATTGTAAATGATGCAGCTAAATGATCTGCATCAAACGATAAATGGAATGAAATCTCAATAGATACGGTTTGTTTTAGTAAAACACTTTTTGAAATGATCAGGATCAAAAGCAAAAACATATTAGTCAGAAATGAATATGAGCTCCATTCAATATGGCACCTGAATATTTATGAAAGAAAATGTATAACCCATTGAAAATACCATTATATATAAAAATGGCTTGTAAAACTAAATTGAAATCACAACGCACATGCCTTGCTCAGTAACCATCCATAGCTCCTTAAAAGCTAGAGAACGTAATTATTACCCAATCTATAATCCAAACGACAATTTAGCACCGTTGAAGAACCAATTTCCTTTAGTCTCTTAAATATAATGTTCTACTTCAAAGTGCGTCCCTGGAGGCGTCTGGCCCAGCGAGACGGGGACCCTGCAGGAGGAGCGCCGGCTGCTCCCGCCGGCAGACGGGAGGCCTCTCCGCACGCTCTGGACCGCAAACACGTTGGGATCTGAAGAGGCAGAATGAAATGCAGCCTCATTGATTTGGTGAGGACGGCTCTTCTTCCTCGTCCGACGGTAACAGCCCAAACATTGATTTGCAGTGATATACTTCTGACAATCTCCTCTATAGTCAATACAAAAATAAATAAAACTAACTTCCAACTTTGCAATCATACATCCAAACAGCTTGTATTTCTTTAGATGGCTTCTCATATCAACAACATGCATTTGTGTGTATTGATCTGTTGGGTCTAGAGCTTTCAGAGCCTCAGAGCCTCATGTGACACCCTGCTGTGTTGGGTGAAGGGACCACCACCGCACGCCGCCAGACGCACGCAGAAGAGCGACGCCATGACGCCGCTGTGTGCTTAGCAGACGTTTTAAATCCATGGCATGAATTCATCCCGATTCATGAGAGTCACCGCACCATGTTGTGTCTTTGCAGAGACCCCCTCCCAGAACCATGGGTCACGTCTTCATGTGTAAAGCCCACCCCCCGCCTGGTAGCTCCATGAGGTATCATAAACCCTCCCATAGTGATGTCCTACTGTGTGCATTCAGCATTCACATTCAACGCCGTCTGTGTTGGTGTTCAGGCCACATCTTGCATGCCAACAACGTGCTCCCCCAGATGCAATATGACGCTGGCTCCAACTCAATGCCAGTCATTTCCTGTGTTTGTTGTCATTTGCTTTTGGTCTTGACTATTTATTTCTGGTTTGCACCCAGTATCATTTAGGAGCATCAGATAATTAGTGAGATGGAAATGAAATTCCCAAATCCAATTTGCATTTTCATGACAAGCTTCATTGACACTGTGATGCGTTTCACTCCCTGGTCGCACGTTGGAGGAGAAGGAGATGGAGATTAGGAAGGAGGGAAAGAGCGGAATGTGTGTCCTGCATGTTGCAGGGTCAGTGTCCTCTGCACGCTGCAGTGCGCACGCTGCAGTGTGCGCGCTGCACTGCATGTGTTGCAGTGCACACGCTGCAGTGCGCTGCACACGGGGCGTCGCGGCTGCAGTGCTTGTGGTGCACGGTTGTATTCTGTATGTTTCTGTTGCTGCTTGTTAAGAATGGAGTTTGCTCGGGGGGGCATTAGTCACGGGTCTGATGGTGGTTTTGGCAAGGAAATGCCTTGTGGTTGTGAACACATCAACACGTTACCAGGTCATTAACTTTGCCGCAAATGTCTTTAGCTGCCAAAAACATGTGTAAAACACTGAACCTACAGGTCACTTTGAACATCAATGACCTCAACGAGGGCCGCGCTGTTGAAACCACAACCCTCATCCAATAATTCACAAATAGGATCAATATGCTTTTCATCATGAGCAGAGTGGCCATTATGATTGTAATTCATGTCATGATGAATAAGTGAATCTGCTCCAAAGCGTCCACTTCCTCTCAGCTCGCTGGGTTTGGTCACTTCCTGTGACTGAAGCAGCCTGTAGTTCCTGCGGCGCAGTGGTTGAGGTGTTGTGTGTGTTATGCTATCACACCGAGGAACAAACGAGCCCCTGTTTTATGGATGTGTGTGTCTGTGTGCGTTAGACCACGCATGTGTGATCAGTCATTCAGAATGCTAATCTCTCCCCCCCTCTCTCTCTCTCTCTCTCTCCCCCTCTCTCACTAAAGGCTCCCCCTCTGTTGCGCCTTTAGTCTGTTTCTGTCTCTCTCTGTTTCTTATTTTTCTCTCCCCTCCTTTTCCATCTCTCTCTGAGTCTTCTGCATGTCTCTCTGCTCTCCATCACAGTGTTTTTTCTGCACCACACCCTGAACGGTGATGAACAGTCATTACTGCATCCTTTGGTGTCAGTGAATTATTCCACTTATTTTCCCCCTCCAAACATACTTGTTTGGTTGTGTGCTTGTGATACGTGTTTGAAGGTCATGGCTAATGCATCTGTTTTGGGGATACAGTAGTTCAGCTTTAATGCTGCCTACAAATATAACCTTCTATTCTCAGCGGCTGAATGATGAACCATCAAACAGGAATACGGATATGATGAGGATCTATAGACCTGCACGCACGTACAGGCTGGTTCTTCAGCTTGTGTTGTGAGCGCAGGTCCTCGCAGTACAAGGTGTGAGTCATCTCTGAAACCCAACACCTGGGGCCATGTTCCAGTGAGAGCTCTTTGTCAGGTGGAGGAGCCTGCTTAGCGTGCGCTGAACACATGAGGGATTTATTAGAGGTCTGAAGACGGGTCGTCTTCAGACCACACTTCGGAGAACCGGCTCTGGGACAGCCGGGCGACGGAACAGCCGTCCGAGCTCCACCTCGCAGACGGGGGAGACGCGGGGCCGGGGCAGAATCCCTCGCTGGCCGTGTTTTATTCTCAACATGCACACTGGTGTCCTGGCTTCTCCCAGCCTCCGGTCTCCTCCCGGCTTGTCATATTTGCTTTCAGAGAGATTACCTCCCTGGCGCCATGAGGGAGCTTCAGGCTAGTGTCACTTTGAGTTCCGCGCGCCGCGCGAGGAAGCAGGGCGCTGGCGAGCGGTCTCAGATCTGGCAGAAATCAGGTCAAGTGTCTGAGTCTCCGCACCGCCCTGCAGCTCCTGAAGGGCGGGGAGCAGACGCTGGGAGGCAGAGGGTGAGCGCATAATCAGCGGCCTAACGAGCGGCCGGCGACGAGAGAGAGGAGCAACAAAGAGAAAGAGGAGAGCCTCAGCGCGCAGCCCGGCTCCACCTCATTAACCGCCCAGTCAGAAGGAAATGCCCAGCGTTCCTTGTTTGTTGAGGAAAGTGTTGGATGAAATGCTTTTTGCTCATTGCTTTTTGTAACACCGCTGCGGAGCAACGCCTGTTGCTGCGTCTCTTCCTCGCCTCCAGGTCCGCAAACACGAGTCTTATGAAACTATGAAGTTGTACCTTTGATATATTCTGTGTTTGCAGAGTGAAGTGCGCACCAGCAGCAGGCACCAGCGCCTCGCGGTAGCGGGTTCTCCAGCTACCCCTGGTGGCAGCCCGCCTTCACCAGGCGGGGGCTTTTATTGTGAAATCAAGATGGCTGGCTGACGGATGAGCTACTGAGCGCACTCAGTAACTAAACAGCAGAGGAGCATTAGGTGGACATGAGAGTGTTTCATACATATATAGGATGCTGAATGTTTCATTTTTATCTTATTATCGAATTATAAAGAACAGAGTTGGTGGAGTAATATTTGGAGTCATGAGTCAGGCGTGCTGTTTAACCCTAACCCCCGTACCCGCCCTGAACAGAACCCGGACCCCGTACCCGCCCTGAACAGAACCCGGACCCCCGTACCCGCCCTGAACAGAACCCTAACCCCCGTACCCGCCCTGAACAGAACCCGGACCCCCGTACCCGCCCTGAACAGACCCCGGACCCCCGTACCCGCCCTGAATAGAACCCTCACCCCCATACCCGCCATGAACAGAACCCTCCCTGAGCAGAACCCGCTCTGGACAGAACCCTCCCTGAGCAGAACCCGCTCTGGACAGTTACCTCCCTGAGCAGAACCCGCTCTGGACAGAACCCTGCCTGAGCAGAACCCACTCTGGACAGAACCCTGCCTGAGCAGAACCCGCTCTGGACAGAACCCTCCCTGAGCAGAACCCGCTCTGGACAGAACCCTCCCTGAGCAGAACCCGCCCCCAACAACAGAACCTGTGGGCCCAGAAGTTGAACAGCCAGACCCTTCTGAAGCACTTTAACTGAAAAACAGTCCGGAGTGAATAACTGAATAAGAAGACAAGACTAAAATGCATCATATTTTATTTATATAAACACACAAACACACAAACACACAGCCATATATACGGACACACACATACTGTGTTTGCGCTCTTGAATTCTGGTCATTTTTTTGCGGGCTGGATTGAAAGTTGATACACACACACTCACATAGACACGCATGCAATCACACATGCCCACACACACACAAACACACACACACTCTCACAGACACACATGCAATCGCACATGCCCACACAGACACAAACACACACTCTCACAGACACGCATGCAATCGCACATGCCCACGAACACACACACATGCAATAACACATGCCCCCCCCCCCACACACACACACACACACACACAGACAAACAAAGATGAAAAATGAATATTATGATGGAGGAACAGATGTGTGTACAGGAATATTTGTGTTCTTGCTCATCTTTCAGCACTGAGAGGTGTTCAGAACCAGGAACGGAAGGAGAAACCCTTTTCAGGGTGGTGTTATTAGCAGTGCAGACACACCGCAAGGCTGACTGGAGAAGCAGAATCGTTGGACTGGGAGGACAGTAGGTCTGATGTTCCACGGTGTTCACCGTCCACCCCCTGCCCAACGCATCCTGGAACCTGCTGAGACGGACTGGATGAGGAGCGCTGCTGGAAGCGTGATCAAGTACCTGCACACAATGACGTCCAAGTCAAGTCACATACATTGTTTTTGTACAGCACGTTTCATCTGCGATGAGCTGGCCACTCGTCTGGGGTGTACCCTGCCTTCGCCCTTAGATAACTGGGATTGGCTCCAGAAACCTCCCCGCAACCCCTTGAAGGGAGAAAGCGGCTACCGCCACCACCAGCGGTTGACACTGACTGACTGACTGACTGACTGTTTCATATGTTAAACAGACCCAACGCGCTTTTCTGAGAAACATAGAAGAACTGAAAATACAAGGGTGTGGCCAACACACACACACACACACACACCCAACCCACAGAGACAGCCCCGCCCCCTGGAGACGAGGACAGCGTGCGCCGGCCGGGCGGCTGGGGGTGACTGAGTGGTGTAATGACAGATCAGAGATCAGATGGTCCAGCGCTCAGGAGAGCAACACTCAGTCTAAGTAGGTCACGGCTGCTCCGCCTGGCAGCAGGGAGACTGGAGGCCCAAAGACGCTCTTTAATGTTTCACTAGCAGGGCTATTGTACTGTTAAGATGCAGAGAGATGGACTCATTAATAACACACAGCACAGTTAGTCATTCCCTGAGCGCGCACACACACACAGTATCCTAAACACATACACACACACACATCAGCATATGCACAGAAACAAATTCAGACATATTGCTTCTCACATTTTATAGCCACTGCGAGTCGAAAGACGGAAATGTAAAGTGCTTGCATAATAGCAGTATTGAGCCGCAGTAATCATTTGTAATAATACACTTTGGAAGTAAACATTTGAAAGAATCATTGCTCATCAAGGTCAAAGCCAGAGCAAGGGTGAACAACACCGCGATAGAAGATGATATTTATCACTTTCTAAAGCAGTACAATGGTTTGGTGTGTATTCTTATAGAGAGAAGGCTTATCTGAGACGCTACTCTCATATTCCAAGAGGAAGTCTTGGCTTTACCATTCGTGTCAGTATTAGTATTAGCAGGAAATACTCTTTCAGTCTGTTTTGCCGAGAGGAACCCTTGCTTGCTCGGTTGTTTTTCAAATTGGTGGGGCTTTATTTCCAGACTGTAATTTATGCTAAGCCCGCGCTCGCCCTTTGTGAGGCGACAGCATGGCGCTGTAAGTCACAGTGGACATTAACAGCAGCCACAGGCGACCGCTCAAGCCCTGCTCGGACGGCGGTTCATCTGGAGGAAGATGTGTCCGGCCTGCTGTGAGTGCAGGGCGCAGATGAACACCGCTGCTGCTCGTTCCCTTGAACCAGCTCCACGCCTCTTCGGTGCTGTTTCTACTCCTGCCGTGCGTTGATGTTCGGCTGGCAGGTGAAATGACAGACGGCCACCTGAATGTTTTACTCCCCGTCTGCTGTTAAAACGGTGTCAGCGCCGCCCCGCCCGGGTGGGCAGCGGCGTCGCGTCATCCGTCACAACCTTTATGGGCTCATTACCGCCTCGCCCCGGCGTCACGCGTCAGCTGCGCGCTGGAGGAGCTTCTCTCCGGCGCCATTCAACGCGTCAATGTCGAGCGTTTACTGATCCACACGCGGAGACACGCGCACACGCTTCAGGGTCACGTGTTCATCAGAAGATGATCAGGATTTACTCCAGTTCATCATAATGATTTCCAGTATTGAGTCCTATTCATGATATTATTATAATTACTCCTTTATCAGAGGTACTGTCAGTACTTACTCATATATCAGAATGATTAACAGTATATATTTATATGTTTCATATTGATGACCAGTATTTGCTGATATTTAGGATACTGATTGTCAGTATTTGCTGATATTTGTCCTGATTATCAGTATCTACTCATATTGATCATACTGATTATCAATGTTTACTCCTATTGAGCACAATGGTTATCAGTGTTTACTAATATTCAGCATGATGATTATCAGTATATGGTATTGATGATCAGTATTGACTCATATTTAGCTTATAGATTATTATTAGTAGCTGTATTGGCTCCTGAATGATGCACATTTGGCATGAAGGCGCGGCGCTGCGGCTCCCCGGCGATGCCCCCGTGACCCTGGTTCAGCCTAATGCATCATCACCGCGCCAGATGAACAGTATGGTGGGAGGCTGCGGAGGGCCGTGACGTGGACTGCATTAATGGGCTTTGTTTGATCCTTTGCTCCGGCACAAAGGAGACAGATTACAGGGCAATGAGGCCGAGAGGAGGCAGAACACGGCATTGTGCGGGGAAAAGTCCCTGTCACTCAGCGCTCACGGACGGTATTAGGCAAAGAAAACACTTGAGCAGACGCGTCCTTTATCAGCGGCGGTGCCGCGGGGAACCCGCAGCACAATGCAGTCTGGAGCATCAGGCCTCTGGGCCAGGGGTCCAGGCAGGGGTCGCGGGTCAGAATGGCTGCCTTTCCTTTTAATCCCAGCAATATCCAATAGACGTTATAAATAGAGATGTGGATATGACCTGAAGCAGTGTCTCTCAACTGGTCTGGCCTGAAGACCCACCTTCTGCCTTGCCTCGTGAACATATTTTAACATCCAAACTAATTTGCCCGCGACCCACTCAAAGCGGCGCTGCGGCCCACTTTTGGGTCGGGACCCACCACTTGAGAATCCCTGACCTAAAGGACAGGAGAGCAGACCGCTGCCACATGACGTGCAGCATGCGTGACGCGCTGCTGTACAACCCCCGAACATCACATGACCCTGCACGGCATGACGGTGACGTTACACACAGTGGAAACGATGCATTCAATGACATGACGTCACGTCGCAGGGTCATGAAACGTCACAGGGTCATGACAGGACTGAACACGTTTGACCGTCTTGCAGCGCCACAGCACACGCCCAGTACCAAGCACTGCTGCCGCGCTCTCTACCCGCCCTGCTAGCTAGCTCCTCCCCCCGACCAGGGCCGACGCCCAGACGCAGTCCTGACCAACAGACCCATCTAACTGACCCTCCTTAATGGCCTGTCTCTGTACTGTCTAACCCCTACCTGCTCCATAATGACCTGTCTCTGTACTGTCTAACCCCTACCTGCTCCTTAATGACCTGTCTCTGTACTGTCTAACCCCTACCTGCTCCTTAATGACACGTTTCAAATATATTCAATGCACAAAAGTGAATGCAAACTTTTCCTTCTAGTTTTGAATCAGAGTTCCTGTCCTTTAAGCTGCTCAGAGTGAGATGGTAGAGCGAGGGGCTTCACTGGTCTAATGCAGCACACATGCCACAGTGCAGTGCGACAGCCCTAATGGACGCGGCTCTGACACTTTGGTTCAGTCAAACCGCTTCCTAATGCACTGATCTGCTTTCCTGAAAAACAGGATCATTACAAGATAGACGGGTAATTCGTTTTGGCAATAATGTGCTAAAACATGTTGGAATTGCGAAATACTTATTTCTAATACCCCCTATGAGCTGTGTTATTGTCGACGGTAATAAATGAAAGCAGGGCCCTGTTTTGGTGCTGCTCCTGACAGACGTGCATCTCCGGAGCTCCTATGGAAAATCCAATTTTACACACCAGGGCCTCTAGAGATTACTTTCTGGTTTCAACGCCCAATTTGGATGAAGACATTATGATTTTATTAACCAGTAAATACACTTCATTGTCATAAAGCACAGGAATAAACACATACAGCACATATCTATCAACACAGGTTGGAAAGGTAGAGGAAATGAATGTTCTACACTGCAAACTCTCCCGCACTGGGCTTCACTGAACAGAATAAAGACTTGAGACCGAGAGAGAGATAGAGAGAGAGAGAGAGAGAGAGGCGTTCATGCCTTTGAGAGAGCGAGGGGGTGAGTGTGTGTGTGTGTGTGAAAGACAGACAGATAGATAGAGAGAGAGAGAGAGAGAGAGAGAGAGAGAGGCGTTCATGCCTTTGAGAGAGCGAGGGGGTGAGTGTGTGTGTGTGTGATAGACAGACAGACAGACAGACAGACAGATAGATAGATAGATAGATAGATAGATAGATAGATAGATAGATAGATAG
>JAOPJJ010000037.1:1156919-1168904 GCA_027122795.1 Enchelyopus cimbrius
AACATCATCGGCATCAACGACATCATCCGCACGCCGACCATCGACCAGATGAAGGACGTGTATCCTCCGCGATAAAGCAATCCAACTAATTCAATGCCCTTTTACCACTAACTACAAGACAGCACCCTGCATTATTTAGGCAACACAGAGAGCTGGTCTTAATCCTGAGATTTAATTTAGATAGGCTATTTGGTGTTTATGTGAGGCAAGCTATACACAAAAGCGGTATTTTCGTGATCGAAGTCCAAAAAAAGGGCCAAATTGGCCTTTGTGTGTCGAGTCCTGTTATGTGTTTCTGCTATGAAACTCTTGCTATTTATCAAACTCCTGTTCTTGAGTCATCTATCCAAGTCCATAGGGGAAGGAGCGCCACAGAGATATCAGCCCAGCTAGCTTGAACAATGAAATCCATTAGGCCGAGACAGGTGTTACTTTTCACTGTCTTGCTTTTCAGGATTTGATGCATCCGCCCCAACAAGTTCACAGGAGCTGGCCATACCCAACGACGTGAGTGTCCATCCGTTCCGAGATCCATTAAAACGCACACCCCCATGACACCTCTTAATGGTACGATCTCACCCTGCGAGGCTCGCGCGTGCACTCCAGGGTAAACGAAGACACGCCGTCCGTAGAGTTGTAAACAGAGATGGTCCCGACGCGAACGCAGTGTGCCATTAAGCAAGATTTATTTTGTTAGAAACAAATATCACTTAATGGTGCATTAAAAGGGAAAATACACAGATTGCCATTACAGATCAAAGCCGCGCCAAATAATGTCTCTTCACATGTTACTTCACGATTCACGACACTTCACCACTGTGTATTACAGTGTCACCAATGTACAACAATAATACGACTGTACGTTTTCAACATGGTGTGCAGTGTATGTATGCAAATGAACAAGGCAGTGTCATGCATGAAGACAAGGTGACGTTAAATGTCAGTGACATTCAACATCTATTTCTACTGATGGTTTAATCTGTAATGAGAATGATTACATAAATGCCGTCATCCATTAACACCAATACACACTCCCGTTTATCATGGCAAATGTCAATGTTTGCATTTCATGTTTTTTAAATGTCATATTAACGTTTTACAGCAATGTGTGCCCTCATTAAGATTTGATTCATCGGTCTTAGCCAGGCACTGAGGCAGCGGTTTAATTGTCTGATTTGTAAATAGTGCGTCGAGTGAGGCTTATTTTTATTCACCCAATTTCTCTCGCTCTGTCCAGTTTATTGGCTGCATAATTGGAAGACAAGGCAGCAAGATCAATGAGATTCGCCAGGTCTCCGGAGCCCACATTAAGATAGCCAGCACCGCTGATGGCTCACCCATGCGGCAAGTCACGATCACTGGTTCCCCGGCCAGCATCAGTGTGGCTCAGTATCTTATCAACGCCAGGTAAGACCCCCCATGCCCCGTCTGTCCTCGCAACACAAACCACAGCCTAGCCTAAGGCGGAACATATGCCATGCAGCACGTGTATCGAGGTAGCCTTGTTCTCGGTCAGGCTAGGCTCAACTTAGCTTTTGGCTACTGCTCCTCTCTCTTGGTAGCACAGCGCACACATTTTCAATTTTTTCTCCCTCCCACATAACATTCCTCCATTAATTCACTTGTTTTCTCCCCCTCCCTCCCCTTCTTTTCGTCTCACACCCTTTCTCCCCGCTGTCTCCCACCTCGCCCCTCTTTTGCCACCACCACCACCACCACCCGATGCCTATCCTCTCGCTGAACCCTGCTCCACCCCTCGCCCCCCCCGCTTCCCTCGCTGCCCCGGCGGCACGCACGCAGCTTAGAGATGGCTAAATACACCATGCAGGCCGCGTCCGCCATGGCCCCCCTCGACATCAACATGGGCTTCCCCCCGGCGGCTCAGCAGGTGGCGTCCGCCTCCGCGCCCACCTCCATGGCCATGCTGGCCGCGCAGCCCTCCACCGCCATTAACGTCCACTCCCCCTCCGCCCTAGCCACCATGCAGAGCCCGCACTACGCCGTACCCGTGTCCAGCCTGCTTGGCATGAAAACCCTCCCCGTCCTCACCATGCACCCAGCCACCGCCTCCAGCCTGGCACAAGGGCTCTCCCACTACACGGCTAAGATGTCAAAGTCAGAGAGGCAGAAGTTTGCACCCTATTAGGGGTTAGCCGAGGATTGTCAGGGAAGTGGGGCGGGGGGGGAGCGGGGACCGCACTGCAGTGCTTTTCACGTAATCAATCGCCGATGACATGAATAAGTGTACATTTGCTATGAATATTTATATTCCTTCTAGAGGCTACCAGCTCACACTGCCCAACTCACCTCGCGCTGACAGTGTTTTTATATTTACACGTGAATCATGGCAACTGCACTGAACTCAGGTTGATTTACATGTGGTGGGAAGCAGGGGGCTACGTACTGCTAATTGTAATAACTGTTTGTATCTCTACCTTATATGCTGCTACCGGCATGTGATAATCTCAGGACTGTAGACAGAGTCTCGATAGTTATTTGCTTTGCGTTAGACAATCACTTTGATATTCAGGTTGTGTCCTGGCTGTCGGTGGGGCGTCTCTCCTTGTTTCTGCATGGGATTACTGTCTGATACTCTTGCCTGCTCCCATGACCAAAAATACAAAGTTTAGGGCTCACTGGAAATGTGAAATGACCGGTGGAATGAAATGACATCGTATCGGACTAAAGCCACATTTTAAGTGGATTCTAGGTCCATGACCACAGACAACTGTGAAGGATTTCCTTGAAAATTGTTTCAAAAAGAGTAATGTCCTGTTATGGTAATTTTCTACCATAAAGGTCAAATATGGATTAGTATCTGCGATTAACTTTTGAGTTGTGTT
Organism: Enchelyopus cimbrius; assembly: GCA_027122795.1. Lineage (NCBI taxonomy): Eukaryota > Metazoa > Chordata > Actinopteri > Gadiformes > Gaidropsaridae > Enchelyopus > Enchelyopus cimbrius. The sequence continues at coordinate 1,159,763 of JAOPJJ010000037.1, forward strand.
TTTTTTTCTTAGTCGTGTGATCCTTCAATGTCTTGATATGGGTATCCAATTGTAATCTTCCACACGTGTGTATTCTTGTCATATTCCCTCCTTTGCTTCACTAGGCTCTCATCAATGGTAACAGGCTTGGGTGTTCTGTATTAAATTCTGATGGGATTGCCCTAAAGCCACAGCATTGGATTGTGGTGGATTAGAGTCGTCCTGGTAGCCCTGTTGTCTGGCCTCACTAAATCATGTCATTGCAAGTAAGGAAGCAAGGAAGTAAGTTATTACGTTAGAAAGTAGGTAAGTAAATAAGGAAATAAGTGACAACACTTGCGTTCTTATAAAAACTAAAAAAAATCTGTTTATTGCTGGTGTTTTGATTTTTGTCTGTGGGTTTATCCCATGTTGTCATTTTTACAAACTATGATATGACCATAGAATGAACAATTTTAAATAAAAAGAAAATTAATGTTTCATCATGAGTTGAATTAGAAGCATCATCATGCTTGTACAATAAGTCAAATGTGTTCAATAAATGTATGGAAGTTTGGATTCTTGTTCTTTGCCTGCTGAGGTTTATGTCAGCTTTCATCCATGCTACTGTACCTCATAACATTGTTTTTGCTTTAAACTGTTCATTCATCTTACTGTCAATATCTCATGAACTGACACTTTTATAATATAGCCCATTTGTCAAATCAACCTTGCTCTAGTAGGAACTATATTTTATACTTCTGGCCAAGGCTTCTATAGAGGCTATTTTTGTCTTTGATTTGATTTCAACTTCTACTATTTGAAAACACATTGTACATCCATAAATAATGAACATGAAACAATATCTTGACTATTTTCATTCATTCAATAGACCTGTTTTGTCTACTCTGTTTTCCAAATCTAGAACTCTGGGACAAAACCATTCCAGCAATTAAAATAAAAATAAAAATGGGGACTTAATTATATATATTTTTTTTACATCACTCCATCTGTGGTGACCAGATGTGTAGCCCCACAGGTGTTACTGACAGCACACGAAAGAAGACCTCATTCTGGCCTGGTCTACCTATACAAATCAACCGGTAGAGTAAAGCCATTGGACACCCTGAAGGTGAACTCAATATATCAATATAATAGCAAACTTTTCCATGCGTTGCAGCCAATGGCGATGTACTGATGAGTTGTCACTATCTGCGCTTGCTGTTCACTTCAATTTACTGATGTTGGACAATTTAAATTAATTGTATAACCTAAAAGCAGAAGTAGCTGGGTTGGAGCTATAGCCGTACCGTTCCCACATCGAGGGTAAAATGTTGAGGAAGGGTGAATCAATAGTTAATGGCGGTGGAAATGTAATGACATTGAAGAATGGCGTCTCTACCTCGGGGGAACCTCAGCAGTGGCACAAAGTCTTGCGTGTGTGCCGATGTAGGCCCATGCCCACTGCGGTTAATGACTTCACAGGTCGGCGACACGCTATGGCGTTCAGTTCGTTGCTAGGTCATTCTACAATGTAGAATGACTTAGCAACGAACTAAATACAAACGTGGTTTGGTGGTATCTGGTTATGATGTAGAATCTACATCATGATGTAGAATCTACATCATAACCAGATACCACCAAACCACGTGTGTATTTAGTCACACGTGCCAATGAAACGAGCGCACGAATTGAACCTTTTAAATAAATAAAAAACACACCTTACCGCCAAAACAGTGCAACAACGTGAACTCGCTTCCTCCCTCGACGGCCGCGCTTCGGTTTCCAAGTCGCATCAGCGCCACCTCCTGGTGCGACGGCGCCACCGTTTCACGAGGACCAACGGCTACTTGTGCAAGTGACGTAGAAGCGCTACTGTTTTTTTTCTTCTCTTTCTTTTTTTTGTCACCGTTTACAAAAAAAAGTGCCAATGTAGACAGCAGGAGCCTCAGTAGATGCGCGGTTGCGGTCCACTGCTACGCGGACAACGAGGGGAGACCGGATGGACCGTATGCTTTTTCACTTGTAGCGTGTAAAGTTGAGCTCGAGAGACATAGGACCCGCAGCAAGCGTCCTCGCCGCGGTCTCGAGCGCCAGTTTCCCGCTCCTCAGATGTAATTTGTTGCCGTTGGTTCCTGGGCGACGACTGTGCACGTCTGAGATCAGCCAAGCCGATTATTAAAGGACCAGGGAAGATATGGACATAATCCAGGTACAATGCAATACTTTCTTGTGCAATGTGTGTCCTTTATAGTGACTGACATACTGCTAAATATTTAATTTCACGAATATTTCCCGTATCTTAAAGTTAAACCCCATTGGTGGTGGTTCGTGAGGTCCCCCTTTCACTGTAAAGCGCTTTGAGTGTCTTGAAAAGCGCTATATAAATTCAATGAATTATTATTGTGTCGACAGGTACCTTGGTGATTTGGTGGCTTTCGTGTTGGGTTTTCCAGCATTTCACATGTTATCATTCTGTACTATTTCATTGCAGTGAGTGGATATCGCGGCTGCGAGTGCAAAGGAGTAGAAAAGACATGACTGTTAACTAACAAGACATGGATAAACGCTGCTCTCTTATAGACGTTGGACTCTTATGGCCAATCGTTGTTATTTTAGGTTTGCAATGGATCCAGCGACGTCGCGGTTAAAGATCTTACATTGGTGCAACATAACCTCTGGCATGAGTGTAATAACATGAGCGAATTGAGTTTGACACCGTCTAGACAAGGCTTAAGTAAAGACATAACCTCTACATCTCTTTTACTAATAAGTATCATCATGATAATGATGATTGAAATGATAATACTAATAATAATTATGATAATAATACAAATAATGATAATGAAAATAAGAATATTATGAATAACTAATTAGAATAATAATTCCATTGCAATGATATAAAAACCTAAATAATACAATACTATACTATGTAAACCAATCTGCCAAATATATGACACGGTTCAGATCGTGGTTTTACACTCTGGGACAGCCTGGGACCCAAATCCAGTGACAGTTGTGAAAGAAACACTGGTACTACTCCACTTCCCCAGGAAATCTTGATGGATTTAGGTCACATGTAAGTTCTACATTCGTCAGATCAAATTCAATAAGACAGCCCTGAGGCAGTCTTTATTCAGCGGCAGACGGTAAAATAAATAGTCTCCGTTTTCTCATTGGTGCAATTAGAGGATACAATTTCACAGCGTTTAGCTCGCTGTCCTGTTTTCAAGTTGAGCATCATTAAGTCAATGCCTCCTCAACCTTGTCAAATCCGACCAGCTCCCACCGTCGAACCCCTTTAAATCCCATATTCCTTGAGCTGAACTCGAGTCGACCACTAGACCAGCCTCACAATACATCTGAAACACAGAGAGGATGATATCACAGGGCCATCAGAACGATGAACGTGATGATTCATAGATACACTAACACTTGCTGACAGAATTCACTCATTACAAGGACATGTTTGCATAAAGCTATTGGGTGTCAGGAGCTTCTAGGCTGATGTCACGTCTGAGTACAAATACGACAGACACCAGCATCTTAAAAAGCTGCCTGCAGGGACGCCTGAAGCCATGCCTCACGGTTCTGATTTAGTCATGGCCTCATCCTTGTTAATCCATTCATTCACTTTGATTGATTCTTTAGGCGGTTTGATGTGCCATTTTCATTCTGGAAAATGTATTTGTGCTATGAACACATGAACAAAAACATGCTTCTAAAGGAGAAAGGATCACATACGTTCAAGTTCATCTTGATAGCAGGATTCAGATAGATTATGATGCTCGCGACGCAGAACACGTTATGCGTTGGAACATCCGCACGAGCGTCCCCACAGTGAAGAAAGGTCTACAGTGACACAAAGGCAGAGAGCCTTTTAGTCAGCCCTAACAGTCCTGTCTCACGATGACATTCAAAACTTGGCAATTCAATGTCAAACGAAAAAGAAAAATCTGTATACGTCAGGCGTCACTCTGGTCCCCATCCAGCAGTGTGCGAGCTTCTGTCGCCTTGCTCTTTTTTTTGACCAGGCTGGTCAAAAAATGACCAACTGGAGTAAATATGATGAGAGTGACTCATGAGCCAGAGTAAAGGTTAGCATATTTAAAGGTTGGATGGAGAGGTGTTTAGTGAAATGTGGTGGATGAATCCTGTGATGGAACTAGAGGCTACGTTTGATGGGCTGAGATCTTAGCGCCACTGGCTGGTTTACCTGTCTAATGATGCAAATGACCAACTTGGCAAAGATGCCACATCCCGTCTTTCATCACCGCAAATTGTGAGTCAGAGCTCGCGCGACAGATTAACAAGCAACACACTGGTTTGCTAATTGCAAAACATCCAATAAGCTCTGGCCACTTTGTGCCATGTTTATTTTGTCTTGCCATTCAGGTGAAATAATGCAACTTCTTTTGCTGCGATAGACAAACAAATATGTTTATCGTGTATTGATGTCCCCCCAAAAGTGACATTTCCCGGAGGATCAAAAGAGGACCAGGTAGGGAACCGTAGCAAGGGGATTAATATGCTTGTGGAGATGCAGGATTGTTTTTCTTCAGGGATGAAGCTGAGATTGACAGCCTTAATTTCCATACTGCTAGGATTGTCAGTGTTAAGCTTCTAAAATAACAAACTGAATGCTGTGCAGCATTTCTGGCTCAAATATTCTTCTCAGTGTCTATTAAGGGACAGGGTGAGGCGTTAATCTATCGTCGATTGACCCGCTCCAGTAATATATATATGCAATTTATATGTAATGCCAAGCACAATTAAAAGTGATAATCTCTCATGTCTTAACTGATTGTTAAAACAACATTAGGCACATAATTATGATGATCCTGCTCGCCAAGTGTCGAGCGAGATAATTGAATGAATTAGGTTCCTAATATCATTGGCTGGGAAGTGACTTCAAGGAAGGCATCAGCTGAATGAATGCTCCGTTCTAACTGATATGAATCACACACATTTAGATAATCTTTATTTGGTTCATGACATCTCAATAATTACTTTAAATTGCATTATTGATTTTTAATTGCAATAATCACCTATTTCCATTTCACCGATTGAATGGATCGATTGAATGTTGTATTCAGTTGTACATCATGATGGAGGAACACAAATATTATTGATTATTCAAAATATAGCTTTAAAATAAGAACTTTTTTACGATCCACAGCTGAAGATAGCGCAATTCCAATGCGCAGAATCGCTCTTGGAAGTGCCATGTGACCACACACAGACGCACGCACGCACGCACGCATACACACACACACACACAACAACAAAAAAGAAGAAATTTTACTGTGTGGCGGGCCACACAGACAGGTTTAGATGTGGCATAAATGTCAGCTTCCACGAGTGCAACCAGATGCGACACTGTACAACTATAAAAGATGAAATGCAGCAACATGTGGAATGCAGTCAGTACCAGCCAAGCAGTCCAAAACAGTGCAATTCCCTGATACACGTAACCCATTACCACATCCAGCCTGGGTTTGTTTGGCACTGCGTTTAACAATCGACCTATTTGTTTGTCAGCTTGAACAGAGCCCGATAGATCACACTTTCTCTTTTGTGTAGCTCAGTGTAAAAAAGTATAATAATATTTACCAGGATGAGGGTCTTCATTTGCAGCAAACGACATGACCACTCGTCGTCGGAAAATGTGTTGTTTTGTACAAAGTGCCTTGCAGCACACATCAGGCCCAGGGAATGATCACAGCATTTTTCTAATTAAGAATACTCTGTTAGGTTGCAAAAATGCAGCAGGCCATCAGTCGTGCGCCTCTCTATATCGATAGCTGTGTATTTTGGTCTGATAGTAAACACAGGGAGACGTGAACAGGGAACCAAGCCAGAGTGAGACTGAAGCGAACGTGGCTGGAGCAACTAGGGTTGCGAAAACACAACAACAGCTGTGTGGTCGTTGCGTATTTTAGTGAGCTTCATTTGGCTTTGTGGCCGCCTACAGACTTCTACATATCTGGGTTGTTTAATGTGGTCCTGCGCCTGCCAGCCGTGGCCGCCGCTAACCGATTCTAACCACAACCCCACACTTTTAAACATACATTTTTTATTAGCATAACAATTTCAGAATTTTAAGCTCCTTCTAAAGTAGTGCTTCAAAAGCTCATCTATGATTATGCAACTTGCAACGCCCACTCCTCTAGAAACGAAGCATTTGTTTGTGCTAGGCCTACTCAATGTCCTTTGCAATTAGCGAGAAAGAGAGTGCGGCAAAATACAAAGTCACTGGCAGAACCCAAATCAAACATTTCACGAGCAGCTTCCCCAACGCCATCACTTTCTGCTATCACTTATCATCCGCCATCAACTGCTAGCTCTGCTTATCGCTAGTTTTCATGATGTAGCATGAGGTGCTCAGTTCAATTATACCTCTGATTTGTGTTTGGAGACCGGGGCGGTGGGGGGTCATGGCTCATCTCAGACTGTACTCGTGGAGCCCCACCCCAATCTCTTGATAAGATTAGACCGTAGTTCATTCATCCCACATGGGAAATTCTGGGTGTTCGTTGAATTTCTATTAGTATTATTTGCGTTGAATTTTGACCTAAGCCTTTCAGGTCGATTAATCTATACTATTATCTTTTCTGTGGCACTCTGGCGATCAAATCTTTTCTTTTCACCTATTTATTAACACAGAATATTCTGGCTTTTGACAAACATACTTTTCCTTCTTTATGAATCATAAAACATGATCCATTACACCGCCACTCTGCTATTATCCACAACTTTTTTAAGGGTGCATTTTTCCCATTCGGACAATCTGTCCGAAAAACAAACTGTCGACCCTGGGCGGAAACATGTTCTCCTGGCAGAGGTAATAACACAATAGCTCAGCCTGACCGGGGGCCGCTTGGGGAAAACCAAGTCTTATTTGACATACAGACCACTGGTCTCTATTCATTCCTGCCCTCTAGTACAGCCACAACTTTTCAGCTTATTGCTAGGAAACATCCAATCGAACGGGACTTTGATCCACAGCCCCAGGTACTGGACTACATTTGAACACAAAATGATGCAAAACCCCTTTGTGGTTTCAAAGCAAACTATTGACCCAACATCATTCCCAATTAAGACGACATATATTAAGCAAACAAGATCTTCGCTGGAACGATGTGCAATGGAATAATCAATCCATTTTAGCGGGTATTGATCCGCGGACGGGCCAATATCGAGTTAGATGGACGTTTGTTTATATTTTTCCCTTATGGATCGAGGCAAAGTATAGGAAGAAGGAAGGGCGAAGGTTCAGACAGTGTGACGATGCGTCCCGCTTTAGCACCACACGAGACACCATGAACCGACCTGCGCGACGCCCAGGGTAACTGCAGCAGCAGCAGCAGTGTGAGAAAACAGCAGCCGTGACAACAGCTGTGAAGGTGGAGGAACTGAGGCTAAGAAACCCCAAATGAGGTTATTTTGCTAATGAGACCTTGGCTCATCTCTTCCTCTTCCGACGTCTCCATCTTTCCCCTCTCTTTCTCCCTCCGTCCCTCTCTCCCTCTGTCTCGTGCTATTTCGCTCTTTCTTTAACACTCCCTGTGCCGTGATTTCCTCCCCTCTCCCTTGCTCTCGCGTGTCTTCTCTAGATCATTTCCTTTCCAGTTCCCCCCTCTCTCTCTCCTTTTGTCACTATGTATTTTTCCATCTTCCTATCTCTATTTGTATTTCTCAACTGCAAGTCGCTGCTCCATCTGTATGCCTCTCGCCCCTCTCTGCCGTCCGTACCACAGCAGCTCCAAGGATTCTGTCTCTAACGCAGCCAGCCACCTATTATAGTACAGCCATATAACAGCAACTCGTCTCTATTTTTCTACTACTATTTCAACTCCTTCTTTTTCCATCGCAAATAACATCGTTTTTTTTTTAAAGACAATTCGCTCCATTTATTTCAAGACAAAAGTTTGAATAAATGTAATGTTTTCTTCACAGCACATTTTTCCTGAGCATTTCCAGAAACGAGTGAGGTATTATCCTTCAAACCTCTAACACGCTGTTGGAATTTTCCCAACAGCACATTTTACCATCGAGCTGAACGTTAACAGTCTGTCTGCGGACGGTGTCTGTTCACTGGAGTTTAACGATTCATTGATGATTGAGAACTTCACAGCTTCGCTCTGAGCCGGACACGTTCCCGGCTTTGTCCGAGCGCAGCATCACATGCCCACGGTGCCGTCACGCGGCACAAGTGTGCCTCGGTGATAAACTAGTGCAACCGGGCCACAGACGGCACCGCAGAGCAGCCAGGTGCCTGATTGGGAGAAGGAGGCCATTGAAATTCAAGGAACTTCCATCGGGTCGTGCTCATAAGAGAATGTTCCACAGTGCGCTATCAAGTGCAGTGGAAATGCTAATCGTGACGTCTTACATGCCCCCATTTCCAAGTGCCTTCTAATGGGATGGCACTTGAGTAACGTTCACCCAGTACATCTGCCGTTCAATTCTTTCTGTGCAACCCGCAAAGGCTTCTATGTTTCCCGCAAAGGCTGGTATTACTCATTTGACAATGTGCAACGCACACTGTGCAAAAGTTGTCTCAACTTGTCCCAGCTCAATATCTATTGGTTTCTTTTTTAGATCTGTAAATGTATTTCAGTGTTTTACTATTTTCTCAAATACATTATCCATGACTTGCATGCTTCTATATGCAGGGTTTCGAATCAATTCCCGCTTTTTACAATTCATTGAAATTCATGTTGAAAAGGCCCTGATCTGCAGGAGAATAGGACAGCAAGAAATACGCCATTCACATTTTTTCCCTCAGAAAAATCAGTTTTCACCCCAGTCTGCCACTGCTGGAAGCAATTGATGCAAGGAAGTCTTCCAGTGTGAAGCTGCATTGATTGCTTCACACAGTCCCCAAAAAACACCCTCCTCTGACAATCCAATTCACTGATCCTACATGCTTCCGCGAGGAACGACACGGTGTTTGCTTGACAGTACTCTGAAGTCGGAATTTCTTTTTCTAAGCATTCGAATCGGAAACGGAACAAAGAGCAAAGTTGATGATGTGTGACGTGTTACAACATATAGGGTTCTGACTGTCGCCTGCTCTTGTCCTTCCAGATGGAACCGCACACACCAGGGATGTGAAGAGAGTGTTATGTGAGCTAACACCAGTTACCCACCTAGCTGGAGGAGGAGGAGGAGGAGGAGG
>JAOPJJ010000037.1:1997044-2007274 GCA_027122795.1 Enchelyopus cimbrius
GGCTGTAACAGGAAGGAAAAAAGCAACCTCCTACTGCAATTCTACAAGTAAACAATAACTCGACACAGATTCTGAGGGTTTTACTTTTCATTAAAACCCGTTGTTTGTATTTTTAAAATAAGCTGAGTAGATGGCCCTGGGGGAAAGGAACAAACAAACAATTGTGTTACCTTGGCAACACTTTTTTTGTTTTAACCGGTCAAAATGCGGCGCAGGAAAAATTAATTGCGGAAACCCGTTGAAATTGTCTTGTGTATCGTTGAGGTCCCTGGAGGGCCAGGTGAGGGATGTGGGAACGGCGTCCGTTTAAAGGACATCGGTTCCCTCACAGCGAATCAGAGAATGACCAAAGGCTATCATTGGATTACTGGGGAATTCTGACCCCTTTCTCCCGTGTAGGCTTAGCGGCTCAGAGAGAGAACCGCTCTGTACTGGTTTGGTCTAGTTCCGTGTGAGAAATAGCCCCACTGCACTTATCCTAAAGAAGAGGAAGTGTCACAGAAATATGCATTTTTGTGACACTTTTTTGCATTTTTGTACGCATTTTCTTAAATCAACATAGATATACAGCAGGCTACACAAAGGGTGTAAATAATAAATGGAAGTAGAAAAATCGAATGCTTGATGCCGTACTTATCCTTTACCTTATATCGAGATAAAGACTACGACAGTGTCCTTTCAGTTGAGATATCCTGCCAAATGACATCCACAACCCAAAAAGATATCCAGATTACATTTCGAGTAGGAAGTGGTCTCTTCAGCTGCGCCTCTCAAGAGCAAAATGAGCATCTTCAATTAATAGGGAGTCCTGCAGCAAGACCTCTGATAACCAACTTGTCCTCTATTACAGTTGAGCAATTTCAACGGCATTACATTTCAATTGTAGGGCTATTTTTCTGCATGTAATTTAATCATCTTTTCAATCCACCGGCCCGTTGTCAAGATGAGAACAATAGCACAGTCTGCCAGTTACATTTTTGGCAGACACTTTGTTCTTTCTGTTGTCATTGCTAAATGGATCGTGATGTAGGTTCTTATTTACTAACATACTCATTCGCTGATAATATTGGCAATACTGTGGTGGCTATCACTATAAGGTTTACAGGCCAATCAATGAATTTGAGTGTTTTGCATCGGTTTTAATCTGCACAAAGTAAGCAAAAATGTATACCTATGTTGGTCCGCAACGTTGATTTTAACTATGAAAGAACAACCATTACATACATTTAAAAAGCAGCATATGCATGGCAATGAAAGTGAGAGAAACCCGTACGGTTTAATCATCTGTTCTAGCCAGGTTCAGTTGAAACTTCATTATCTGCTTCTCCTTTTCATGCGCTTAAAACATCCCTCGCCCGCCCCCCTTTGTCATTTCAGCAAACAAATAACCGGCGAGCAGTAAAGCTCTGTGTCTATTTTAGAGTGGATGAATGGGCTCCTGTTTGGACTCGCACATTTTTATTTATATAGAACAAATGTGCTGGCTTTCCCTTATAGTCAAGTGCATGTTCAAAAGCGGAGGGCCTGGCCAGAGGAAATATATTTTGTGGTATTAAAAAGATTGCTGAGAAGTCTACCCATTGTATTGCTGTAGGGAAGGGTAACACACGCTGTTGTTGGAATTTGTTTTAACTTTACGTCTCGTATCAATTATAGAAATGCACACACACTTCATTTGATCCTATGAAAAGGCAAGAGTACCATAAAGGGTATTAAAACTCGACAAAAAAACTAAATTCGACAAAAAGCAGATTATATCTAAAACTGCTGATTGCAATGTTGACTTCCCCTCTGATATTCAAATGTAAATACAATTTTTAAAATGACTTAAAAAGGAAACAGCGATAATGCATAATTACACGCTCTTGTTAATGATAACCTAACGCTAGAGTTGAACTGGCCCGAGTTATTTTGGGTTCATTCGGGCGTGACCAGATTATTAAGACAAATCTAATGGTCAGCCAATTTAAAAAATAGTGGAGGACTACTTAAGCAACACAAAAGGTCAGGAGGCGTCCTTAGTGAGAGCGCATTTTCTTTGCTCAATTAACTTTCCATATGGAGAAGGAAGGGATAGGGAATTAGGAAGGAATGATCTTCACTTTTTCTCCTTGGCAGCCCTGCAATTTCCAGCGTGCTAAAAGAGGATGGCTGAGACGCAGGCGGCCTCCTAACTACACAGTGTGCAGAGGCAGATGTGTCCACCTCTTCCCCCCTCTCCCCGACTGGCTCCCAGCCCAAAAAGGATTGTAAAGACCCTTTGCATTCGCTGCTACAAACAGGAATTTGGGCGGCCAGAAATGCTTACGCCAGAGCTTTCGACTTATTATATGAGTAGGGCAAAGAGATGATTCTAACAGGTCCAAAAAGTTACATTTAAAATGTGCACACGTTTGAATATTACGCATGCTTTGACCTTTCAGGCTTTGTAAAAGACCAAACGGGCGCACGAGTGAACCGTTCTCTCGGGCCAGGTGGAAAGGCGTAGGGTGAGATGCAGTCCACTTGCACTATTCTCACCGCTGGTTCAAATTAAGACCGTGTTCAATGAGGTGATTACCAATGAGGTGATTACCTCGAGAGAATTTTTTTTTTTAATTTGAGGCGTGCGTGACACAAAGCAGTAGGACGCAGGGCCTGTACTTACGGCTGCTTCCCAGCTCCTCAAACAGGAACTGCACTTTTTCCCACTGTGTTGAGTTGGTGCTGGGCGGGGGATCCAGCGGAACAAAGGCTCTGTAGAAAAGAAGCACGTGTCTCAGTACCGGACAAAGAAAGTTACATTGAGGGCTATATTGAGAGTGAACAAACAAGTCAAGATTCTATCGTGCATACGGATTGGGAATCACATGTGAAAGTATTGAGAAGCCTGAATAAAACATTTGTGCAATTTAGCATGTGGTGACACTGATTTCCAGTGAATCACTGACCCAGTGAAACTCTAAGTTGAAAAGCAGGGCCAACAGCAAAATAGTCCTTTAGCTTTAAGAAAAAACAAATTGTCAAAATGACGAATACAAGTTTGGAAAATCTCTTGAACGATGATAGGTATGAAGATTGAAACTCTAAGCTTTTTCGACATTTGGAACACCGATTCGGAGCGTGTATCCCAACACGTTGGTGTATTTGTCCATGGATTTCCAGTTGGTCGGTCATTATTTATAATCACAATGAATACTATTCAAAGTGGGTATGCACGTGCATTGTGATTCTGAACGGAGCGTTGAAAAGCAGGGCCAACAGCAGGCGTGATGGGCCGATTCTCCGCATTCCCTTCTCAGAAGGAGGGAGAGTGACGTGGGGGAGGAACACACAGTCAGCAGGGACACGAGATGGCTGGCGATGATGGAAGTGTCCGGGTGGATGTGCGCGGCTGTTTCCAGCGAGCTGTTCCAAAAAGTTGTCCCCCCCTCCCACCGTCCACTTTTTGCAACAGCTAGCAGTGTTAGGATTGATAAGCAACAGCAGAGAAAATGCAGATGAATTCCCGAGCTTCTTGAACAATATCCTGTGTGAAACGACACTGGAGATGGTATTTACCGATGAAATAGCAGTTATTGAATCGTATTTGGATCTCAAGAAAAACAACACAACCGGTTTTATTTTCTTGTGCCCCCATGGCTGTTGCAGAGGTATAATCATCGGCATCATTCATTTTCTGAAATTCCGAAACATTGTGTTTGATTCATCCTTGAAACCTTGCGCGGCCCAGTTGCATACCGTAGACAGACTGGCCAATCATTCACAGCCGTTTTCATTTGCCGTTCAAGGATATAGTTAAAAAAAAAGACTTCACGTCGATCTCACACAAAGCAGAATAATCCAAGCACTAAGCAGTTGTTGCAATGTGAGGGAGAGTTTCCAGCGTTTCTGGGTAGTTGAAGATTTAGTTGTTGATTTGGACAGGATTGGTGTTTGGTGTCTTAATGTTTCCCGTGTTAGGATCATTTGGTTTGTGAACACGTTTCATGAACGCCTTTGAATGCGTGTCTTCCTCATTATGGGCCTGATCGCTATCCGCAAATGAGGGAACAATGTTTGTGAACTGTGAAATGCTTTGGTTAAACGGAGGGCTGCGTGTGGCTTTAGTCTCAAAGTGTGTGTGTGTGTTTCATAAATTGGGCAGGACGATATTCTGGTGCTGCTGTTACATCTGTATATATGTATCATTACTATTTATATATAACTAGCATTGGTCTTGGATCAGGTGGGCAGGACCCACCTGATTTTCTCAGTGGCCACCAACATCCCGTCTGGCTACACTCTGGGATTACTGGGTCAAAGAATCTTGTTTTCATGCTTTAATATAAATATAACCACCCAATTATTGCACACTTCTATAATGTTTTACGATCACCAATGCATTTCAGAGAGTGCAACGGCTAGATGTGTTCTTCTAAATAAATTAATCACTTGCAAAATTGGCGGATAAAGAGTGAAAAGTGGAGCTTTTCAAAGTTGAAACCCTTGTCACCTAACAGGCTGCAATCAAACGCTTTGTATGGCCACACAAGAGCCAATCGAGTGAGCAGTCAGCAGACCCTGTTCCGTCGTCTCCCAGGTATCGGAGAAGAGATCCGAGAGGAAAGCCATCATGTTGTTTAAAATCCAGCGACTCCGCCAACAATACCTCTGACAAAGCTACAATGGATCCAGCTTTCAAGAAAAATGAACCCCCATTCCCCAGTCTTTAAGAAACCCTACCTTCACAAGAGGCGTTAAAGTAAGAGTGTGTACAATTAAAAGAACCAAAACAAAACAAGGGCCGTGAAGCGCTCGCTCAAAAGGGCTCCCATGGCGCTGTTTGATGCTTCAGAGATCACCTTTGATTGGAGAACTTTAACTTGGGGCGCTTGCTGCAAATTCTGTAACGGTTTAAAGTTTCTGTTGTGCAGGTGGCATTGAACACAGAGGTTATAGAAACATTGTCGACGGGGACATGGCCAGCCCGCCTGACTCACCACTTCTTCCCTTTCATTATCTTGTTTTGTTCGACTTTATCATTAAACACCATTTTGCGTTTTCGTCATAAGACTGTAGAGGACAGAGTGGCACCCAACATGGCAGTCTTTGATGAACCTGCACTTGCTGTTGTCATTTGTTCACATTTAAGTGGTACATTTTCATCTGTTTGCAAAAGCACCGGAATTAATTTGGTCCTAAAGAACAATAAAAATGTCAACCATAAATGCCAATTGTGTAGGGCAGGCTGTACATAATAACATGGCCCTACAGAGTGCAAAATGCGATGGTCGCATCTCCCTCAACCCCAATTCACAACCACGGGGACGTTTCACGTCACTTCAACTTACCCAATTAACAGCAGCACAACACACACAATGACGAATCCAACGGTGTACTTCAGAGCGTTCCTCACTTGCTGTAATGAAAGGAAAAGACAGAAGCTGATGAACACGCTGCACTTTAACGCAACTTAAAAGAGTTGCCAGAGACAGAGAAACCCATGGCTCAATTAAATATGGAATTGTCCCTGGTGTGTCAGAAAACACAGACAAGTTCATTCACTGTGCAGAGTTTTTTCAAGAGCCCGCCTCATTTTGTAAAAGCCGACAGTCGGGGAAGAGAATTTAAGATAAAGCATGAAATTATTGGGCCAATTACTTGAGCCTCAATTATCCGTCAGAAATGATGTCATGAATAAATCATGACATTGCCAAACCACTACCGCAATCAATAATGGCTAGATGAATGCATTTAAAAACAAGAATTATACAATTATAGAATTGGAACAAATAAATGCAAATATACAATACACAAATGCTAAACGAGTCTGTAATTTGTTTCCGATGTTATTCAGCATGTATTTAATTAATTTGTTTAGAATTACATCTGTTGAGCTACTTGCTTCTTTAAGGTACACCATTTAGTAAGGTGACAAGTGTGCACTTTGAATGGTTTAAAAAAAATAACAAATGTATTTGCATCCTTACAGTTACACCACATAGACAGAACCTCTGATTCCATTTATGGAAATGGTCTTAGCTTGTATGCTGCCAGTTGCATTTGAATAGGTTAAGTGCATCGCATTATATCATAATGGATATCACCGTAGTTACCATTTCAATTGCTTGTCATTTTGTCCAAAGCTCAGCGTAATGAATGTCAGTGGGGGTTACGTGATAGCAGGATTTTGACTGGGTATTTACAAGCCGCGTTACACTGCAGTCATTAAAAAGGAGAATTCTCACCGAGCATCTGTTGGTCTCATCGTCCTTTTCTTCATAGTAGAAATACACAAAAGGGATCCAGAGGAAGACACAGAACAGGATGATGGAGTAGAGTGCTGGAGGGGATAAACAGATTATGTCAATTAAGGGTTTTTATCTAATTTGACTATGTTCGGTGTGTCACTTTAAATGCTAAGAATTCTGACAAAAATACACATTTCGCCGGGCAGAAAAGACAAACAATAAAAGATAATGATGATGAATTTACATGTGACAATTCTAAATGCATTCCATATAGTGTCGATCGCAATGGAAACATATTTAAATAGATTGGTGGCTGTGTGGTTTCTGTAATATTTGAGTAGTCCAAATTTCAATGCTGTCAGAGGGAACACGTGCTTTACTCAGCATGTCTAACATTCTACATCATTGTTTAGAATTACATCAAATGTGAATTACATCAAATGTGTAAGTACTTTCAATCATTTAAATGATGCTCCCTTCAATTTGAATAAAACATACAGAAAAAGTGAGAGACTGTGGATGTCACCTCAACTAGCTGGCTAACCTTAACTAGGGATAACCTTCAGAATAAATGACAATAAATAAATGCAAAATCACTATTCAATTCAAGAATGACT
Organism: Enchelyopus cimbrius; assembly: GCA_027122795.1. Taxonomy (NCBI): domain Eukaryota; kingdom Metazoa; phylum Chordata; class Actinopteri; order Gadiformes; family Gaidropsaridae; genus Enchelyopus; species Enchelyopus cimbrius. Next base: position 2,003,874 of record JAOPJJ010000037.1, read on the forward strand.
TTCAGTTCCATGTCGGCTTTCTGAAAACCAGACGAAAAGATCAACATAACTATGTCCTGCAGAAAAGATAAGTAGAGTGGTGAAATTGAAAAACAGGGCACCGCATAATAGAGCAATATTTGAGATCAAAACAAGATCTTAGAGTCTGCCGGGTCCCAGGACAAGAAAGATTGTACCAGATGTTTAGTTTTCCATCAAGACCTTCGAGATAAGCTCTATGTTCCCCCGGCCGCTCTGTGTTTTGTGCAGGTTTTTTTTTTTACCTACGGCATTCTGGTTAGTTGTCAGGGCTTCATTGAATCAAGGCAGTTCTAACTTTTCCCGGTCAGGTAAGTTGCTCGATAAAGAGAAACATAGCTTGTGAATCAGACTGATTGCAGGAGCAATGGGAACCACAGATATGTAGCCATTTGTTTTTACTCCTCACGTTGAACCATAGCATTGAATGAAAGTGCGAGAACAATGAGATATTCCTGCAGAGTGTAGTGCAGTGAAGGCTAAACAAGGGATCTGAATCTGTAGCATGCCTCTCATAGTTATGAGGTCATTTTGTTGAGCTATAAAGCTTCAAATTTTCCGTCATAAAACTGAAGTGACCAACTGTTCTTCATCAACATCAACACGTTAGCGTGGACGAGCGACTCCTGTAGCTTCTACCTTTCGGCCGGGATTAATCGCTTCCGCCGTAAAAAAACGTGTACATCGAACACAGTAGGCCGCGACCCATCGGGTGTTCAACCGACCGCGACTCCTCCACATCAACCCACACTTTGGGGTCGTTTTACTGGCTTCCAATCTCCTCAACGGCTACCCTTCCACATCGGAGCATCCGGAGCCCCTTCATTACGAACTCTGCAGTCCCCGGAATTCTTTTCCTCTCCTGCATGCCGGCAGCAGCCTGCCCCCCCGACTGCTTGAATGACATAATCACCATCTTCCAGCAGCCGCTGAAGACTGATCTCATCAGGCGGCGACTGGAGACACGGAACCATGATGCGATTCCATGCTAGCCAGTAATTACGGGATTCCTGGCTGTTGAATGAATGAATGAATGAATGAATGTATGAAGAAATGAAAGCCGGAAACAATTCTGCACAGAATTGGAGATGATTGCACCGGAGGAAGAGGTTATAGGCCTTCAATTCAATTAGCCTTTAAATTAAAGGCATTTAAAACTATTTAGTAAAAAGGTAGAGCAGTATAATGGTTCTCTGTCAGGGGAAAAGTGGAGGTCCGAGTGGAAACGCTACCACTGCCCTCTACTCCCAACAAGGTACAATGTGACCATTTGGAGCTCAAATCAAATGTATTGATTTCTATATTTCTATATGAATGGGTCCAAATTAGGGTAGGGATTTACCATTCACTGCAAAACGTAGGTGTAATGGAAAGTACAAAGGCAATTAATAACACCTCATTCTACTCCAGCGTTGCGGCTTTGGTATGATAGGCAGCTCAGACAATACAATTTCCAACATAACCACCGGTATGTAAGTAAAGGCAGCATGAAGCAACAACTGAATCCCAAAAACTCACATTAAACCAAAACGTGAATACTGTGTGAAACATTCTCAAAAGAGTTTGAAAAAATAACATTGTAACTTTTTTTGTTTGGATATTTTTATACAAGCCCCTTCGCTTGGACGGTGCCATGTAAAATATTAGTAATTCATGAAGTGTAGGTGAGGCAGAAGATAAAAAGGAGCTATTTCAGGCATGGGGCTTTTCGATCTGCAGGAAATAGCTGTCAGTAAAGGAGATGCCAAAATAACTCCAGAGAAAAGCATGTCACAAAGATGGCTAGGCACGGGAGCAGAGAAGTACCTCAAGATGAATCATTAGCCCTCTTGGGACACACTGGAATGCCATGTTCATAAACACCATCAAATGACTGGAATGATGGACTCCTTTTGCAAACCATTCCTTGTTTATTGTACACTTCAATCTGATGAATTGGACAGCATAACAAAGTACTATATTACCAACAATAACCGCAAATAACATGTCCCATTCTGTAATCTGTGAATCAACACACAAAGAAAGTGTAGCTTGGATACGGGCACTATATCAACACAATGTGCCAGAGTCTGATACCTAAGGTTTTTATTTTTAAACTGCATGGATGCATTCATAGATGAGCATGGCAGCCTCGCACGTTTTATGTTACGTAGGAGTATGTGCAAACGACTCATTGCATAATAGATTGCGTCCACACAGGTCTCCAGCGCAATACACTGGAAACAAATTAGCATTACCGCGCAATCTGCCAGCTGTGATTGTGGCAGGGTATTCATTTCAATGAACGCATGTTCATTGTTCCAATAAGGCGTCCATTTACATTTACCGCCAGTTGAACTGAGCTACAGGGAAAAAAACCCTCTTAGAAGCGACAAGTACACCCTGCTCAGTCAGGGGGCGAAGGCACGAGCTGGTGATTTAAAGTAATGGGTAATATTAATCCTAACTCCATGAATATTAACATACGGGGGGGGGGAATAGGTCATACTGCATTACTGTGTATCATCCATTACTATCTGAGGATCCTCCACTAAGAACGGCCCGCGAGGGATACAAAGTTTTGCCCATATATCCGTCAGATAGAGAGGGGAGGACTAAATAATTTAATATCATACCTCAACCGTCCTGAGAGCTCCTGTGTTCATTTATATCTCCTCCATTGCTTATGGGTTCTCTTTCTTTTTTTTTAAGACAAAGAACGAGGGGAGAGAGAGGAGGACATCTAAAAATATGTTGTCTGCGTTCGCTTTGTTTTCATGAACACTGCCCAAAGATATTGGCCCGTTTCTCGACAAAACAAGTAGGCCCATTATGGTAGGCCCAGACTGCCAGTGTGTTCACCAGAAAGAATTGTCCTTGGCAAAGAGAACCGCCAGCAGCAGTAACAGCCAGCTATAACAAGAGACATGATTGGACCTTTATCATCACTTCACCTGCACAACGACACGGGCCGAACAAGACCTCACAGGTCGTAACTCAACCATGGGGTGTGTGTGTGTGTGTGTGTCCTTTAGGTGCTCCCTGTAAATTTGGGGTACCCCTTTCCGTTAGTTAGACACACAAGTTTAAACACAAGTTTAAATCGGAGGATAGGGCCACACGACGTGAAGCGTTGGTTCTCCAGTGTTCCACTGTAGTGTAGGTCTTTGTTGAATGTACTTTCAAGATATGATCCTACAATAGGAAGTCTGTATTTGTTCTATTGAATTAATTGATTTGGCGTCATTTCCTTTCGCTATGTTGTGCAATGTTGTAAATATTCTTTTGTCACAGAGCACATTGACTTCTTGTTGCAAATTTAATTTCTGTATACAAGAATGGCATAAAGGGCTCTAGAATGAGAAGACTCATTCTTTAATAAGCCTAGCACCTATAACACTATC
>JAOPJJ010000037.1:2343970-2354364 GCA_027122795.1 Enchelyopus cimbrius
ATTCTCTGACTCAGGTTTTTTTTCTTTGTTTATTCCTGGATTCGAATGACCGTCGGACGCCGCAGCGTTTATCCTGCCCCCACGCCCATCCAGACGCCGACACAGACCCGGGCACCCGCTGACCCCTCCCCCACCCGCGTGGGCTTTTTCCGTTTTTTTGTTTTTTTTCGTACGCCTTTGATCATCCTGTATCTGCGGACGCTCGGATGAACCGGCAAGCCAGGCAGAACGGTTCCTTTGAAGATCTCAATCATCGGCTACTGATAAGGTTATTATGGCGTCCATCTCGCCGCCTCCGGGGGCCGTAATCAAATGTGACGGGGCGGGGGCCCCCGGGCGACCGGACCGCCCTGCCGCGAGGTGCAGGATGGCAGGCTGAGGTCCACGGATGGAAACCGCTTGAATAGATCTCTGTATTTCAATTTCAGCTTTTACTATGGTAGCAATTGATTTCCAAATATGGGCGCGGTCTTTCCTCACATGTGTTGTTTGCGGTTGAAACAACACGCCTTTCAGTGCAAATATGTTTTTCTTTAATCACGGTCATCAGTATTTCGGATCAACGTTTCATTTCAACAATTTTGGTGAAGGCTTTCAACCCGACGGCGGGCAGGCTGATAGGTTGCGCTCTGGAGTTCCTCTTTCCAAACTCGCAAGCTCTCGATTCTCCCACAGGCCGCCTCGCTTGTTTCTGTCAAATAACAGATGATTCACCCGCTGCTGCTCTTTAGTTACTTCTTAGGCGAGTCAAACGGCGTCCCACTGCGGCGCTGCGCGGCGCTCATTTGCTGGAGTGTGTGTTTCAGGAATATGGATGGATTTTAAATTAAGTTTTGCAATTTATGACAGGACCGGCAGTCACAAGTGCCCCGCCGAAAATATCAATAAAGTAATTAAGCAAATGAATTGAACTGTTTTGGTTATTCAGAGGAGATCCATAGCAGTTGCCAGGGTTAACACTCTGCGCCAGCCCAAAATCTCAGCAGTGTAATTGCTGTTGGATGATGGATGTCCTGTTGTTCATATCCTCATATCCCCACAGCGCCGCACGGCACCGCATCCGTGCGCTTTGCTGGCAAATTCAAACACAAACGCGACCAGATGGGAATACCAAAGGCAGAGACGACTCAAGATGCGCGCGTGGTCGCTGCGCTCTAATCTTCTCCATCAAGCCCCCCAAAATCCAGCGGATTAGGCCTTGAAGCCCTGATCCCAGTATCATGGGGAGACCGCTGGTGCATGGAACGTCCCTAATCACTCCGATATTATTACCACTATCCATACCTGCTCTTCCATCTCGCGTCACTGGTTTCACTTTCTACTCCTGACTACACTGACTAGTTTTCCAAGTACTGGATCCCTGGAAGGAGTCTGCGTACTTTGAACCTGGGGAAGCGTAATAAGGTGCTCCTCCGATCGGCTGTATTCTGGGAATGATGGGTTATAGTAAACCGTGAGGCAAGACGAACCCAAGGATGGAATGCAGGAGATCTGCGGGGCCTTAAAAAGTCTTAAATCCAATCATTTGAATTTAAGGCCTTGAAATGTCTAAAATTTGCCTATAATCTCATAAAAGGTCTTAAATACGATTATGAAAGTTCTTAAAATGTAAAATCTATTGAGGTTACTCTTATGGACTCTTACTCTTACTCTTATGGAAACATGCATAAACTTCAGAAATCGAAAAAATTAAGTAATTCTGGGCCTCCAATTATCCTTCAAGTCTTTTGTACTTTTTTTCCATTATCGATGTGAAATGGGTCTTAAATTGTATTCATTATGATCTTCTGAAAGTCTTAAAGTCTTAAATGTGACTTGTTGAGACCCTGGAATCAGGAAAGAGCGACGAGGAGCTGCGGAGAGCGGGCGTGGGACCGTCTGAAGGCCAACCATCCATCATCTTCCTGATAAATAACCAAAATGAAAATCAAAGAACAATAACACGGGGATCAATGCCAGCTGCGGCGCGGCGGGGGGCCGTCTGACCGCCTTCTGTAGGAATTAGCAGTCGGACTCATTGGCTTTTAAATGGCAAGCGAGCGCCGCTCTGTCATGGCCGTGCAACAAGCCAGAGCCATGTGGCGCACCCCCCCACCCGGAGTCTCCGTGTCGCTGGAGGCACTGACCTTTCGCATTTCTATATTCACGGAAACGCTGTTAATGGACAGGCTCGACTTGCTGGATGCCGAGGTGTTCTCGTCGTGAGGCGGTGGACGAGCAGCGGTGGATTGTAAAATGGGTTTTCTTTGTCGTGTTGCGGTTCTGACGGCTGGTCATTGGGTAATTAGTCACTGCGAGGAGGCGCTGGTCGTCCAGACGTGCGAATAGGGCAACGCCTCATGCCCGCAGTCAGAAGTGTCCACCGCCATCTGCCCTCTGCACCACGACACGCTGCACGTAGCATCCACTTAGCCTCCACCTAGCCTCCACCTAGCCTCCACCTAGCCTCCACCTAGCTTCTATTTAGCCTCCACCTAGCCTCCACCTAGCCTCCACCTAGCCTCCACTTAGCCTCCACTTAGCCTCCACTTAGCCTCCACCTAGCATCCACCTAGCCTCCACTTAGCCTCCACCTAGCCTCCACCTAGCCTCCACTTAGCCTCCACTTAGCCTCCACCTAGCCTCCACCTAGCCTCCACCTAGCCTCCACCTAGCCTCCGCCTAGCCTCCACCTAGCCTCCACCTAGCCTCCACCTAGCCTCCACCTAGCCTCGATCAAGCCTCCACCTAGCCTCCACCTAGCCTCGATCAAGCCTCCGCCCAGCCACCGCCCAACCTCCACTCAGCCTCCATTGTTTGCTGTCTGGTTTCTAATCGAATATAGAGGACATTTAAGTACGAACAAAACGTAGAAGACTGAGGCTGTTTAAATAGAAGTGAATAGAAGTTCCAACACAAAATATCTTTGTATTTAGATTTAAATCCCTTTTTCCTTCAGCCATTTCCTCACCATTGTTCGCTATCTGGAGATAAATTGGGTGAAATATCTATAGCGCTACGATGTGCTGCATTGCATATTCTATGGTCCTACCTACAGTACATCCTGTAATCTTAAACTTTATATGAAATATTCTATCCCAAACGAAAAGCAGTGCAAAAAGCATTAATTTTTTTTTGCAAGTAATTTTTTCATCGTGATTCCTTTTTGCACAATAAAAAGCTCCATTAGGTAATGTGCACATTTTTGCAAGAATTGAATACTGGAACTATGAGTAATGGATGATCAATAACTGTGAAAATCATTAATAGCTTGCATTAGCTTTAATCTAGTATCGGTATGGTTGAACGGGGGTCGTAAGTGAGCATTTAAAAGTTGAGGAAGCCCGATGCCATGGAGTAGCCTTGCTCCACTCGCTGAATTTCAAAACTTTGAACTTGTGCAGTGCGGTCGTTTTACTTGTTTTTTTATTTCAAGTGTATCTTTCCACTTGCGACAGGCACAACATGAATGAATATTGCTATTTTGGACTAAAACCAGATATGCTTTCCTCAAAGATATTGATTTGATGAAAACCTCGTCGTCGGGCGACTGGTCTGCTAGCCTCAGGCCTGGTATAACGTCAGTATGTGCTTTTATTTGTATTCAAGCGCAAAGATGAAATCACCCAAATGTTTACCTTCTTAATCCGAAGCCACCCCACAGTCTCCTTCGCTTTATAAATCCCATTACATTTTTTTTTGCAATCTCTCCCCGGATGCAATTTTCCAAGTTTTTAAAGTGGACCATTCTCGATGTCTCCTTCCTCGAGATGTGACGGCGGCAGGCGCTCTTCACGGCTTCACGGCGACACACTGGACTGATTCAGCCCAGGTGCCGAGACGTCTAAAAATGACAAAAGTCAAGGCCGGCGAGCCGCCGTGCGTCTGTGATACATCCAGGAGAACGCAGGGAGCCCCTCGGAGGCGCTGAGCAGTAGTCGGGTCTCCGGGCCGACGGTCCGTGAACTGTGTAATGGGGACACGGGGACTCTGGCTCCCCAGCCCCGAGAGCCATATGGCCAAGAGCAGCTGCTCGCCGCGAGCGTTAATCGTGGGTAGCTCTCTGCGCAGGGCACTTATAACTTTAGAGGCTCTTTATGGTACAGTAGCTATACAGTTAAGCGTTCCTTGTGGCCATAAGGACTCGCACTCGAGTCTGGCCTCTCTGAATGTTTCATTATTAATTTTTTCCCCCCGTTATCATCCTGTGTTCAATCGCGTTTGGGCGCCACGCATGGGCGCCTTGAATAATGACATACCATTACATGCGTCTGTGGGCTCTTTGGACTGACATTAGCTTGATAGCCGTAATTATTCGCACCTCAACCAGGATCATTTGTGTAAATGACTGTATCGGGTATGTGGATTTAATGCCAATTATGATGCCAATGTTGGACTGTAATTGTTGAGGGGGGCATTCTTTGAGTGCACAGGGCTGACATAACAGTAAGGCCACATGAGAAGGGGGGGGGGGGGGGGTTCATCAATAGCTGTGCTAACCCTCAGAGCTGCAGTGTGTAAGGAAGCTAAGCTGAAACTGTGCCAGGGTTTGAATACACGCAAGTAGGAGATGAAAGATCTAACAAATTCTTAGCCTGCATGGAAAATCTCATAAACAGCAATGGTTTCGAACCTTCAATGTGAGACGTATCCCCTCATGTAATCATTACAACCGTGCACCTCCCCAATATGAAAATTGTAATGATACGATCACTAATAAACAAGATTGAATTATCGGCTGCGTCGCTGCTGAATTCCGACTAATTTATATTGTGCGAATGTTTATCTCGGAAAGTAGAGTGGTGAATATTTCCACTAATTGCCGGAGCTTGGCCCCGCTCGTTAGGCTGAACGCGTGGTGATTGAAGACGGCGCTGCGCTGTCCTCTCAGAATGGCAGTGATTGGAGCGTTTCCTGGGGCTTCACTCTCTCTCTGTTTCTAGCTATCACTTCCCTTTTCCATCCTTCAGTTTAGCTTTCCAGTTCCATCAGCCAATCTCAGTGCCCCCATGCTAGGATTTCCAAATGGGAAAAAACCAAGAAATTGTTATCCACCCATTTTCGCTTTAGATAAATGGATAAAAAGAAAGTCGAATGTAGTATAAATCTAATCTTAGAACAGGTGAACCCGTATCCTTCCGTCCTCCCATTGTGATGCTACTGTACAGAGGGATGCACTTACAAACCACAGCAAACCCCCTTCTGCGAGACCCGCAGTCGAAGAGGCAGAATGTGAGACAAAGACCCCCGCTCCTTGCATCAATAAAGTGCAATTACTGACTCCAGAGAAATTGTTCATGCAGAGAGGTAATCTATACAGCTGTCACTCTCCCCACCCCTCTCGTGCTATCAAAGACACAATAGATCCAGGGTTAGATATTGACAAGCTCATTTTATTACATTTTATTCGAGTGGGCTAAACATAAAATATCATCGTGGAGCGTGGATCGGAACGTCGTGGAGCAGCATTTGTATATAAACGGGCCTTCATTTAAATTGGAATATGCCATTAACATGCCGCTAAATAGCTAAGCTAAAGACATAAAGACGCAAGGATGGGGAAAAGGAGGCCGACCCACTGGCTTGTATCGTACACACGTCATGTCGTGAAGCGAAAGGGGGGGGTGTCGACTTAAGTATACCGTTAATGGTGCTACACTTTTTAATGGCTCTTTTATATAGAAAAATACGGCAAATTATAACCGGATGGAAGCCTGACGGAACTGCAAGGAGAGGAGAAATGAACCAAATCCAAGCATCTGGAAGCATCGGAGACGTGTCTCTCAGGGTCTTCTGCGGCCCACCAGAGACCGCTGGGCCAGTTGGCGTGTAGTCTCCTCCCTAGAAACATAACCGTGATTTATGTCTGCCACACAAATAGCAGTCTGTGTTTATATTGTATTATAGTTTGTGTTTTTTATCGTAGTTTGTGTTTTTCTTACAGATAAACCTTTGGTAAAAAGTTAAGTCACAGTTCTGTCACTTTAGCCTTTACGTACGTTATGTAGACGGGCTAAGATACCACTAGTATTTCAGTGTTCGTAATAACCCAGATCGCCACGGTAAAATATTCAGACATACATTGGGGCGATCAGGTTATTATGCAATGGTAGATGCCGTCTCTTTATTACGTAGACGACCGAACGTGAAATGATCACCGAGGTTGACGAGCTGAAAACGGGGGCAATTCTGATTTCAGTATTCACAACATTACTAACAACATAAAAACGAATCATAACCAACAATGGAAGAACCCTGGACAATACCTTGCAAGAAATGAAAACGTAACAAACTAGCTTTCAAAGAAACACAATGAACAAAGTGCATGCTGGGAAACAAGCGAACACGCTGTGTAACCTGGGCGCCACATTCTTCATGTGACCCCCGACTAATTATTGTTTATTTGTCAGACATTTAATTGGACGCGCTGAAAGGCCCTTTGGCAGGATGTGATTATTCACCCCGGCCTGTCAAGTAGGTTTTGTCTCCCCTCGATGAACCAATCTTCTGTAAATAAAACCCACTAATCCTGATTACCCTTCGCCCAATCTCAAAAGACGTGAAGTCGATGACAGAGTTTTGATGCACTACAACCGAGTGTCAAACGACCGTATAGGAACGATTGGCAAAACTGCCTATCGGAATCCACTTCAAACTCTGTTCCTATTGGCGGGCCGGAACAACGATCCGTTTCAATTTAGCTCTGGAAATCTATGTGTTGTTGTTGAAGGGGTCAGAATAATTAACCGAACACATTACTGTTGGGTGCCACCGGTCTTCGTCAACATGAACCCTGACAGCTATAGGCAGCTCTGGTGTCTACTGCTGGTTTGGTCGTCGATGCGCTAGCTTGTGTTTACGCAGATTGGACCTGAATTTGTCAATGTTCAAATCTAAACTCAAGCAAAAATAGAATCCCAATGGGTCCCAACCACATCGAGTTATGACATGGTTTCGACTCATGTTCTCTTGTTGCGGATATAACTAGGTTATGTTTCATACAATGAGTATTTCACACACCACTCCACACATTTAATAACAAAGTTATGCACCATGTCATCTAACATGAAACTTGCCATTAATTCAAATGATTTGGTTTTGCAAACCACTTCTAAACGTGCTCATGTCCCACTCATTCATTATGTGTTCTTGACCTTTTCTTATTTTCAGGCCTGTCTGGGAATGAGTGGAGCTGCTGTAAATATCACGCGTTATACAATTCAATCAATTCCCAGGACGACTTTTGTCGACGTCATCCACTAACGAAACCACTGAAAGCATGAGATTATTTTATTTTGTCCTCTCTGCAAAGGCCAGATAGTGACAAACAACAAAAACGCAGGCTTCAGAAATGGCCTCCGAACTTTGTCCGTTCCGTCCCTTTATGTGGACATCAAAATTCTTCAAAACACGGCTGCTTTTTGCCGCCGCTTAGATCACCGGACGAAAAAGCGATATTAAAGTTGGAGTTAAAAGCGACACGAAGAGATGGATAGAGCAAACAGTCCAAGGGTTTGATAAAATGTCATTACCCAGCCTGCAGTAATCCGTCTTCACGTTGGTGAACGTGTGGTCTTTCATTGACAGCCTGGGGCAGCCTGACCCACCGTCACACTGCTGAGAGCGAGGAGGCCCACCCATCTGTCGGAGAGATATTACCACTCGTATGAGAGGGAAGCAACTCTGCTCTTTTATCCCGTATTTATCCTTCGTTTTTTCTTTTTGGACAGTCATCGCAATCTGCCGTCTGCTTCACCATAGTGTACCCCTCCGTGCTAGCATGCTAATGAGATGTTTGGAGACATTCCTGACCAAATTGATCCCTACGGTTCCCTTACAATTTTTGTAAGGTTATCGCAAAAGTGTTATTTCTGTTTTATTATATACACTTTTCTTTCAACATCACTGGATTTTTTGGTGGAGATTTGTCTCGCCCAACTGTGTTTATTGAACTGAAAATGGTATAACGCTTGGCTATGCCAATGTAATCATCTCAACGTCATTCTGTCTGTGCGTCAACATGGACCCAAGATCCACACGGAGATCAGGCTCCGGCTCACGAGCAGACGGCCCACAGGCGAAGACCACAACTGAAGCCTTTCTGGAAGAATTGCAAAACTTGATTTGATTTGGTTTCTTTCAGCAGTTTCTTTTGAAATGATCCAATATGCTGTCCAGAGTCGTTAGTCCGTTCCACGTAATGCGATAGTGTACCTCAGTATTACGCTAGGAGCCAAAATACAACACCTAATCTATTGATGTTTTTTTGTCTCATTAAAACCCTGTTAAACTCCTCATTATCATCTTGACAATCTGGGTCAACGATATTACATTTCCAGTTGGTTGATTGTCATCTTCTCACTTTGAAAAGCGTTCAAAAACGAAGAAGTGCCCACGGTTCTTCGTCAGTACGCGTGTTGTTCCCATTGGCTCTCCTTCCCTTTTATACCTGCTGCCGGCATGTCCGCCCTCGGTGGGTCTGCTGTGCTTGCGCTCGCTCCGCAGATAGCAGGTGTCAGGTCTGATCGTCAGGGTAACGGGGGAACATCTTGCTCTCCGGCTGCCCTGCTTACTCACTCTGGGTCTCCGAGTCGCTGGCTGGTCCCCAGCCAAAGCAGCCTGCGATATTCCCCTTGTGCAGCGCAGAGGTCTTCAGCCTCGGAGGCCCAAACACCATATAAATACAATATACTATAAATGATCGTCCTCCGCATCATCAACCCTCTCCCAGACCTCCTGCAGAGGGGGTTTCAGAAACCCACCTCTGTTCATTCCGTCCTCCTGGTCTCCTCGTATTTGCTGATCCCCACATACACAGCTGGACCACTGTTTGTGCTGCCATTTTTTTAAAAACCAAAAAGTGTGAAAAGTGCCCGTGGCGTTGGATATTCTTAGATGGTGTGAAGGAAGGATGAGGCTCGTTTGACAGAATCGACCAGTCGCTGTATGTTCTCCACGCACACGCTTGCTTTCCAAGCATCAGAGTACTCTCCAGAAGTCGGGCTTGGTTCTTGATTCTGACGGGTTTCCACTGATGACTGTATTCTAAGGAGATGTGCTCATGAAGGGAGGCGTGTTGTGCGTGATCAATCCTAAAACCCTTCCTCTCAGACGTATTGTGGGTGTAGCTAAACTCCTGGTGGAGGAGTCCGCTCTCCAACTCCTCAACTTCTCCTCCCCGAGTAGGAAGGAAGGAAGGAGGAAGGGAGGGAGAGGGGCAGCGAGGGACAGAGAGAGAGAGGGAGGAGGAAGGAAGAGGCATGGGAGAGAGCGAGATGGAGACTTCACAAGAGATCATAAGTGGACCATCTCTTTGAATCCATATTTCTGTGCTTTTACACCCCTGGATATTAATTAAAATGTGTGGCCCGCTTTGTGGTAAGGCTATCGCTGGCATGACTTAATTAGTACAAGGAGGGAAAGAATGCACTTGAACACTTTCCCTCTTAATTAAACGGCAAACTATCTAATAATAAAGATCCCGGAGTTGTTATTAGACTGCTACCCAGAGGTACCCGTCTCGCTAACCCAGTGTGCTAACCTGGATGACTAACAACACGACTTACGTCTTGCACTGTCCCCTTAGGCAGCGCTGCCTCCACCACGCGCACACACCGGCGTGTGATGAAGCGTTCCCCATAATCCACACAGACACACCAGGCCTGCTTGGATATCAACATGCAAGTCTTTCCATCACGTTGCAGAGTTGGTCTGGTGCTGCCTCTGATTTGCTGGCTCGTGTGCATATGTAACATCCATCACCACGGCTAGATGCTATGGCAGTGTTATGTGCTCTGAAGGCCGTTTTCTCTTTCTCTCTCTCTTGCAGTCTCTTCCTCGCTCGCTTGCTCTCTTTTACATTTCTTCCTCTCTCGCCACCTCAGCTGGCTGGGACGTCTCCTCCCGGAGCCAATGACCTGGCCACCGTTGATGCACATTGTGGCACGTTGAGGTCTTTTGATAACACTCTGCTGGTTGGTCGTCTGACATTTCACTGCTGATTTATCAGCGTCGCTAAATCAAGCATGCTAGCCCTCAAGCGCGACGCTTGCCAGGACACAGCATTGCTTCGTCAAGCAACCTATCCCTCAAGCCTCACAAAAACCACAGCGTTGCTTTAGTCGAGCAGGCTAGCTATGTAGCCTCATGCACACTGAGACAGTGTTTCTTTCGTCATTTGGCTAGATTTCTAGCCTGACTCACACCAAGACAGTGTTGCTTAGTCATGTGGCTAGCTCTCTTGCCACACGCACACCACTACAGTATTGCTTAGTCATTTGGCTAGCTCTCTAGCCAGACACACACCAATATAGTATTGCTTAGTCATTTGGCTAGCTCTCTAGCCAGACGCACACCAAGACAGTGTTGCTTAGTCATTTGGCTAGCTCTCTAGCCAGACGCACACCAAGACAGTG
>JAOPJJ010000037.1:2772311-2782947 GCA_027122795.1 Enchelyopus cimbrius
TGTATACTGCCCCCTGCTGTGTGTGGTGTATACTGCCCCCTGCTGTGTGTGGTGTATACTGCCCCCTGCTGTGTGTGGTGTATACTGCCCCCTGCTGTGTGTGTGGTGTATACTGCCCCCTGCTGGAGCATGTGGTGTTTGGTGTATTTTGCGTGCACTACAAATAGGTGCCCTCATTCACACTGAATATACACTAAATAGGATCCACACGTCTGTGTTTGAATAAGCGAGTGGTGTTCTATTAACCTGCATGTCGTTGAGGCTCAGAGATGGTCGCTAATGCCTGGATTGGTGCTGGGTTCAATAGAATAAAATAAGAACGAATCTCAAGCCTCAGCCTCGAAGTTTAAAACACAATATTACCAATGTGTGTGTTTATCTCCAGGCAGCGGATATCACCAGGAACAAATGCTACGTGTGAATGTTCATCATGTTTCAATTATCTACTATGGACTTTTAACAAGGCTAGAGTTGAGGTAAAATAATGACGCAAACCACAAAAAGTCGACATCTGATTGTTCTCAAGCCTAATCGATAGTTTCCAATACAATGGTGACAATAACCCAAATAACCCATATCCGTCCACAAAATACATAAATGTAATTATTTAGGAGGTGAGAGATTAATCAAAGCTACATCATTAATCTAAATACACATATTGAATTAATAACCAAGTTGTCCTTGATGAGCTTCCGTAGCGCGATCCCTTTATAAAGGCCACGCGTGAGGCACGTGCTTTTTGCTCAGCTCTCCTTAATTGGACCATCCGGACACGTGGCCACCAGCGGGGAGCCGTCCGACCGTGAGTAACCCTGCAGTGAGTAACCAGGTTGGGCTCCTTTTACGCGCTTGGGGAAGAGGACCGGTTCTGTTGTTGGGCTTCAGCTGAGCTCTTTTGGTTGAGTTGACACGTTGGTCCTCTGCTCGCAGACCCTTTCTCTTGGTCTCCATGTTGTTCCTCCAGCTGCTGCTCTGTTGACTGATTGGTTTTATTACACTGCGCAGTGTTGGATGTGTTTTGGATTTTTGTTATTGGTTTGATCTCCTGCGGGGTCCTGTCCCCCCGCACAGTGTTTCACTGGCCGGGTTGGTGTTCATCCGTCGTAAGGGTCTTCTTGCCATACCTTCCTGTTGGTACAGGGAAGGTCTGAAGGCCAGACGATGAGGAACAAACGTCTCATTTGGACCGGGTCTTAAAATGCTGGCCACCTGCCACCAATCCTCAATCTCACTGAAATGTCACCAAACTTACCCTAAACCGAAATGTGTGCAGGTTGAGCCCCAAGAGTACCGAGTGGTTTACATGGATCCGGTTCATCGGTTTACTCCACTGGGGCCATTTTTGTAAATCTTTCACTGCTTAAACTGAGTACCGATGCCTGACTGGACGGGGGGGGTTGGTGCTCTGGTGCCGGGTCTCTGGGGGGTTGATGCTCTGGTGCGGGTCTCTGGGGGTTTGGCGTCTGAGCTCCTTAATGGATGGGAGGTCTTGACACGTTTGGGGTCTCATTCCGTTTTGGACCCAACATGCATGTTTCTGTTTGTCTGGTTCTGATCTGGTTCCCAACGGCGGATCTTGAGCGTGACTCACTACAGTGAGTAACCAGGTTGGACACCTTTTATGTGAGCTGGTTGGTTGGTTTGGTTTTTGAGGGCGCTGTTGAGTTTCCACCTGTGCTCGCACACACACACCCACACTCTAATGGCGTCATGTTCCTCAGACCGCTGATCGCCTGGCTTTGCTGATTGTAACGTGTCGTTATATTGCACTGCATATTGTATTTGGCCTTTTGGATTCAGTGGGCTCCAAGCTTGGGTCCAACGCTTTTTGTACTTTGCTTTTTCAACTTTCATTGCAATCTTTGATTCTGTGTGAGGTTCTTTATCGTGTGTCGTGGTTTAGATGCTCTACTTGATTTGCACTCCTACTGCTCCGTCGCTTTTTCTCTCCTGTTCGCCGTGTTGTTTGATTCTGCGGGAGGCTGCCTTGTTTTAGTTTGTTGGGGCCTCTGGCAGCGTCCTCTTCTAGGCTACAGGCCACTGACTGTGGGGAACGCGGTTGTGCAACAGCATTGCCCGGATCAACTGATGGTCCAGCCAGACGAGCACTCGTCCTTAACATGGTAGGTAACTTTAACCTCCCAGCTCAGTTGTTTGACCCAAAGTGAAATGGTTTGTAACTCGTATCTCTGAAATCCAGGACTGAAGCTGCAAGCAGGACAGGCGACCAGGAGCAGTCGTATTGAAGAGTAAGTTACTGACTCAAATAAATAATATATAAATAAATTAATTATTACCCTTCTGCTAGGTTTTTTTTCTTTACTCTTTAAGATGATGAAACATATTCTAGTGATTTTGTATTTATTTACCACAAATCCTATACAGTATCGTGTATTGTATCGTGTGTTTTTCAATAGTGACTGTTCTTCCAGGTCTTCTTGCTGTGATTCATTACTCTGGGATCAATGATCTGTTCTTTCTGTTTCAGGTGATGTGAGGAGGGGGTGCTTGACGGACCTGGAGGAGTAATGATGTGATTAGTCTGTGTTTTGGTTTCTGTATACCATGTACTCACACTTGTATCTGGGAACCTGCTTTAACAGAGACTAAAGAGACAAAGCTAACCTTTAAACGCCCGTCTAACTTAACTTGACTACATGACCAAATGCCTAAAACGAAACGATATCAACCTAAAACAATATCCAACCTTAAAAAAGACGACATCCAAACGAAAACCCACAACGAGACCTTATATGAACGATGGCCCAAAACGAGACGCAATTCGAAAGATGGCCCAAAATGAGACGTATGTCCCAACTGAAACCTAAAACGCGACTATGGCCAAACTAAAACTTAAAACACGACAATGACCAAACTACAACCTAAAACCCTACTATGGCCATCCAATACAAACTCCTTTGGTCTCTCTGGTGTCTCTTCCACTGGTGGTTTACAGTTTCTTGCCGTTTCATAACCTTAACACTCGTATTGTAAATGTATGTACAAATTGTATTGGTGTCTTTGTCAATAAAATGTGTAATAATTGAATTTGGTCTCTTGGCATTGTTCCCTAGTTAAATTCATCTGTGATCAACATTTCCATAATTGTTCCTTGGGCTATTCGAGCTTGACGATTTTGACAATTTAATGACTTTTAGAGCTGCTATTGTTTGCATGTTGGAACATGGCAGCCCTAGTCAACACAATGACTCATGAAAAGCTGTATTTAAAAGCACCGTTTAAGGGTTAAAGGCTTCCACTTGCGAAGGCTAACGATAGCAGGGTCATTTCTGAACAGTCTATTAGAATTTGTGACAAGCGAAATTGTGGTTTGCGTGTCAATATGACGGCTTCAGTGTAGGCTACGGAGTTGTAAAAATAATTTGGCTGTCGCCATTCAATGAGCCACGTCGTAATATGATCGCTCTGCATGTTGTTCTGACTGGTTGCCATGAAACCGAAGGGTCACTTCCATTGGAGTCCAGTGCATTATTAATGCATGTGGGGGGGGTAGGTCTACACGCAAACAAACCAGTACCGCAACGCACCAACAACGGAACGGTTTGCAACCGTGTGGCATTGACTTGGCCCCGATGGCTTCCGCACTGGATCAGGGCCTGATCAAGACCGCGGCGGTCGAGCAGGTGGTGGCGCCCATCGCCGGTCACCTGTGTCTGCTGGTTCTTTTGTCCGAGAGCGCCGAGGACCCAGAGCAGTTCCTCCGCCTGGAGGGAGCAGCCCGGGCCGTGGCCAAAGCCACCGAGCACATGGCGTCTGTAGCCTCCAGGTATGTACTGTAGTGTATATGTTTTAAGGATCAGGGACGAAAGTGACGCACGTAAGAACTCGTGCACTGATACATCGCTGAGAACGTGGTGAGCTGTTTTTGTCATCAGGGCTTCAATGCTGTCATGTGATGGACGACACACGGCCCAGTAGAGTCTACGTTCACTTTGATCAGATCCACATCTGGTTTGCTTGATGCCCAGGCTAATGGACGAGACCGACGACGACGTCACGAGGATGGAGATGTCCGCCCTGCTGGAGCCAGTGACGGTGTCTGGACAGCACGTGTTGCTGGTGTCTCAGAAGCTGAGCATCCAGCCCAGTTTGCCCGAGCACAGGGAAGAACTCGTCACAGCGACGCAAAACGTCATGCTGGGAGTGGTCAAAGTAGGACTCACTATAACTTTTGAATTGTACGTTTGGAAAATAAATCTGAAGCTTTAGTGCAATAAAGGCTGTAAATCACCGCAGCTCTGTTTTTGTCAAGCCATCATCGGATCTTTGTCAATGGCTATAAAATGATAGTCTGGCTTTTCCATCGCTCCTTGAAGTTCCCAAACTGTATGTATGATTCTAAGCATTTTAAGGTTTCCTAGAGATAAATATGTGTGTGTGTGTGTGTGTGTGTGTGTGTGTCTGATGTGCATTGAAAGACTTAAACCAGTAGCAGATGTGGTTCAACTGCTCTCATGCAGGTCCTGTTGGTGAGCGACGACGCCACCGTGAGGCGGATAGTGGTCGCTGCAGCCCAGGTGTTGGACGCTCTCTCCCTGCTGGGTGGCTCTCTGGATACCAAGACCCTGCTCAAATCATTCCAGGAGTTTTCCGAGGCTCTGCTGCACCTCAAGGACCTCACCGTCGAGAGGGCAAACTCATTACAGGACCCCAGGCAGGCCCAGAGTCTCCTGGACTCCCTGGGGACCTTGAGCAAGTGCATATCCATGCTGCACACCGCCATGCTCGCAACCATCAAACACCCGAGCAACGGGCAGGCGCAGTCGGCCAAAATATACATCTTCGACAAGGTGGAGAGCTCTGTGAAGGACATCCTAGATACCCTCAACAGCAGGTGCGACCCGGGATCCCACGCTCCTTATGGGTTTTACACCGGGAGGCGCAACAGTTTGCTGAAGTTGCTAGACACCTTCACCATGGACCTGTTGAGGCGCAATGGACTGGACAGCATGGTGCGCGATCTTGTGTTCCACTGTATGTTAGTGGCCAACTCGTCTCGTGGCAACCTACAGCGCAGAGTCGTGAGTCACTGCCAACACATTCTTCAGTTCTGGTCAGAAATGATAGCCATATCCCAACTCTCAGACGGTCCTGGTAGCCCGTGGCAGCAGATAGAGAATGTGTCGACTTTATTAAAGGAGCAGTTGGAGATGCTTGACGAAGACTTGACGGTCACCGTCCTTTATCAAGTGTTGGATGCGTTCCTGTCAGTATCTGACTTATTTGAAGAACTTGGAAATGTGAGGCAAATTCTGGAAGTGGACTCGCCTACCGAGATCCACCTGGACCTGATCCAGCCTCTTCTTGAGGACTTTGTTGCGTATACGGACCGACTCGTACAGGTGGCTCATTTCGTATCGGCGATGGCATTTGACGCAAAGAGTCTGGAGAGAGTGGAGAGCTCGTGTCTCGCTCTCACCAGACTGCGGGCTTGGATCGCCTCTTTTTCTCTTGAGCTGGGAGATGATCCACAGCAAGCGGTCCTCAGTCTTCAGGAGCTCTGTGAGCGATGGGAGGAGGAGAGCGGTCAGCTGCTGGACGCCATCAGTGATGTGATGGATGTACGCGAGTTCACCAGCGTCGCCATCGACGAGATGGTGAACGACCGCCGTGGATGTGATGAGGCGTACAAAGAGCAGCAGTATCAGCTGTTCACGGAGAACGCCAGTCACTTTAACTGTCATCTGAGCCAGGTGGTGGACTCGGTAAAGAGACACTTGGACCGGAGTGATGACCCCATTTACCGGAACGGGCTCCTGGTTCTGCTCAAGCAGGTGCGAACGGCCCAGACCCAAGTGGAAGGGTCCATCAGAGAAATGTTGGCCGGGCCTGGCTTAAACGTGGAGGCATATCCGTACTTTTCAGACCATGTAACCACAGCACTCCAGCACCTTAAGGTGCTTCGAGAGGGACTGGACGGGCGGGAACATCCACATCTCCTCAGCCCGCTCCGAGAGGACGTCCGCATGGAGCGGGCGGCTTCGCCTCCTCCTTCCCCCGAGCCTGACCAAGAACTCCTGGACCTTAACGTTGAGGGAAATGAGGATCACTTGAAAGTTGGATTTCTCTCCTCAGCTCTGAAGAGGGATTCGGAAACCGAACCTGTAGAACGACGGTCAGCGGGTGAAACCGCAGCAGGTGCAACGAATCGTAAACATGACCGGGTTGATTTAATGGTGCCAGCTGTCTCGGAGAAGCCAAAACTAATCCACGGGCTCTGGGATTTTGATCTGCTGCCCCTCCTGTATGAAATGGTGACCGTGACTGAAGGCAAAGATGTGACCGGCCTCAACCAGGTATGCACTGCTGTCCTGGAGCTGTCAAACTGCTATGTTCAGGCAGCAAAGGACGCCTCTTGTATTGTTGACGCCATCGACTCCCAGTCACTGGACGGCTTCAGGGCGGAGCTGGTTTCCCTCACGCCACTGCTGGTCCAGACGGCTCAGGAGACCGCCATGAGCTCGGCCATGAGCACAGAGGCCCTCTATAAGCACAGCGCGCAGTTTTCCCACCTGATCAGCAACATGCGCAAACTGCTAGTGCCGGTCGCCGGTACCTGGTACCACGCCATTCAAGCCCTGGTTCGTGACCCCACCCACAACACGGCCGCCCCCGAGCAACTCTCCGAGGTCATCGGTTTGAGCGCCGACGTTGTCCAACTCCTCACGCTGTCTGACGTGAGCTGGCAAGGTTCGGAGAGTTTCACTGTTTTACACGGCAAGTTGAACAAGGCGCAGAACAACAGCAGGCTCCTGGCGCTGCTCTCCAGCACCCTGAGAGGCCCAGTGGACCAACTGGAGGGGCCGTGCGTACTGTGGGCTCTGTCCATGCAGATTCTGCTGAAGTCTCTGGATAAGATTTTGGGCCCAGCGAGTGCAGTGACTCAGCTGGCCGTTCAAAAGAAACTGTCAACAATGTCAGAACATTCCCTGAGGATGCAGGAGGCCGCGAGGCTGACCAGTCTGATTTGTAAAAGTGCCCACAAGGCTAAAGAATTCACTGAAATCAAGGAAGAACTCCGAATACTTACAGAGAACTACCTACGGGTCGCAGAGGAATTTAGCCTGGTCCAGAGTGTTGTGCAACTCACCAAGTCTGAACTCTACCAGAGAGGTCTTCTGATTAAACTGAGGGTTTTGTGTGGCCAGTTGGGTAAAACCAACAAGGACTACGTCAGCACGATTCAAAACATCGTCAGTGTTGCTGAAATGGCGGCCAAGCGTACAACCGATCAGAAGACGGTCGAAGAGGCAGAGCAGGAATTTGAAACTGCAGCACAGCTCGTATTTGAAAACGTCAAATCCGCCACCACAAAGGTGGAATACTGCTTGAACTACGTCCGCGAGCCGTGCGCACGCAGCCAGCTTCGCTCCATCAATGACCACCTGTCCTTCCAGATCTCCGATATAGTCAGCAGGGCCCGGCTGATCGTGGAGACGCACTTTGTGTCGGACAGCTTCAGCCTGGAGGTTCTGATGCAGTGCTGGTCTGCCAAGGCTCGCTTCGTGACAGAGGAGATCCTCAAGACCGACGGGATTCAGCCGCAGGCTAAAGATCATATCAGGATGTGTCTGCAGGGCACTTGGTCAGAGGCAGCTGGCGGCGGGACGGTGCCACTTCCCTGTGAGGCAAAGGACGGCAAACCCCCCATGGCTTCAACCCTCACAACTTGGCCTCAAAGCAGAGCCGAAAACGTAGACCGGGAAAATATCGGAATGCCTGCAGCTACGGCGGTGAAAGAAGACTACCTCAAAAGACATGTGAGGTTTCCTCTTTTCGTAGCGTTTATAACTGATTATTTCTAACCGATGTATTGTATTATACTGCTTTTGTATTTCGCTTCACACTTCCAACCGGTCTTCCTCTCCAGGATAAGTCCGAGTTGTCCTCCCTGGCCTGCACCTCACTGTTCCTGAAGCAGGAGACCGAGAGCTGGGACCCACAGGACAACAGAATAGTCCAGGGCACCAGGCAGATGGCTGACCAGATATACTACATGACGCAGTACCTGAGGAGGAAGGGGCCAATCGCGGTGGGGACCCCCGCTTTCCACTGTGTCAATGTTAGCTGTCCTAATTTAGACTACATGTATTCGTATTTGTATCTTCACGAGTTGAACAACCATTAACATTGCATGTTATTGTCACCTATTGAGTTGTATTGTATTCCGTCTTTTGCCTCCAGAACAAAGAGGCCTTTGTTAGCGCGGCGAAGGCGGTCATAGCAAACTGCCAGTCCGTCACGCAGTTCGTCCAAGTCATTGCCAACCACTGCCTGGATAAGCAGTGCACGGCAGAGCTGGCCCTGGTCGCTGAGCAGATCCTGACCATCACCAGCCAGCTGGGCATCATCTCCAGGTGAGCGTACGAGGCCCCAATGACTCCCGGGTTCAGTTCATGAGTGAAACGTTGAGACCTTTCACCTCATCTTTGACCTCTGCCTTCGCAGTGTCAACGCCGTGACGCCGGGATGCAAGTCGTCCGATGAGATTTTGGTGAAGAACGCACAGAACCTGCTGAAAACGGTGTTGCAGGGCGTGCATGCGGCAGAGACGGCCTGCATTAAGGTACCGTGGAGCAGTGCGTGCTGGGGTGCGTGAGCAGGGGGCCTCATGTACTTAATTGGGGGGGGGGGGGGGGGTTTTGCCTGCTGCCTTTTCTCGGTCAAGAAGGCACCAACTGTATATGATCTATTCATGTTTGAACCGGTGTTGATTCTGCCTTTGATGGACACGCAGCATCCTCCGTCTCCCCCCCCGCCAGGGACTGAGGCAGCCCGAGCCCGACTCGGACGCCGTCGAGGCGGCCGCCCTCTGCTTCCAGTGGAGGAGGAACCTCCAGCTCCACAGAGCCCAGCAGAACGCCAACCCCGAGACCGATGACCTGGGTCTGAGGAGGACCTCCCCGCTCCCCCTGGCCCCCAGCCTGGCCCCCAGCCTGGCCCCCAGCCTGGCCCCTTCGTCCCTCAAGATCCCATGAGGAGGATGGAGTGGACTGATGTTTTACGCCGTCCCTCTAGCGGCCTCTAGTGGCCGGTGTCGTGGCTACAGGACACTTTGTGCTCCAAGTAGAGTAAGAAAAAGATCTTAAATCCCTTGAAGAGCAATGCATTCACCCACGCATCAACAGTTAAATGTCTTTATCATCATTATTAATGGTATAGTTAAAAAAGGCAATCAAATATGAAGGGTTTCTGAGAACCCTAGTGAACGAAATGGAAGCATACAAATAATAACCGCAAATCATCAACATCACGCAACAGACAACTTATTTGGGACACAGACGTGGAGTAGAGCGGTTCCTCGTAGGACGAGGAGCAGCACATGATGACACACGCAGAGAAAACCCACCTGAATGCATCCTTTAGACTACAGAATAATAACTCAATATGAGTTTATGACGGCCATCTTGGACATGAATTCAACATTGAAACCTGTACTTATCGTCCAACTAATCCAGTATGACCACGAGAACGAAAGTAATCTGCTGGCTTATAAATCACAAAACCATTCAAAACATTTACCAATACGTGCAAAGAAAACGATGTAAAAAAAATAAATGAATGTTCTACAAAAAGGATTGTTATGCTACGTCACAAAACTGAATATCAACAAAGGTCGGAAACATAAAAAAGTGTTACAAACTGCGGTCACACAGTCGGACCGCAACCGTCCCTCGTCCGGTTCACCGAGCGCTCACTGTACAGCCGCCGGCCCCGGACCAAACATCAACGTTGAGACAACACTGGACGGTGCACAATGTTACAAACCCGTCTTATGATGGATTGCAAACCACTCTACGCAGTGGCGCTGGACGCACGCACTTTATATACAGCAATAAATAGATTTATGTAACGCTCCGTCAAGGAACGCCAGTCCGGACCACAATATACAGCGTCTCTGTCCACAGGAGGAAGACCGTCCCTGCGGTCTTCACTGGCAGAACGGGGAGGCGGTGGGGTCAAAGGTCTTGAACACGTCCTTCAGCGTCCTGTCGTCATCCACCTCCTCCTGGGGTCCCTCCTGCTCCTTCTTCTCCCCCTGCACCTCCTCCGCCTTCTTCTCCTCCTCCTCCACCTTCTTCACCGGCTCCCCCTTGCCGTCCTCCGTGTCTCCCGGCGGCGGCGGCGGACCCCCTGGCCTGGCCTGCCGGGGGTCTGCGTACTGGGGTCGGCTCAGCGCGGCCAGCGTCTGAACGGGGAGGTTGTGCACGGCGGGGGGCTTGACCGGGGAGAGGGGAGCCGGTCCGGGGGAGAGGGCCCCCGGGGACCGACGGTGGGGAGGGGGACTGCTGGACGCCGAGTCAGGGGTTCTGCTCTCGTCCGCCGGGCCCCTGGGGTGAGGCGGGGACCGGGAGGAGGAGGAGGAGGGCGGCGGCTGGGGTGGGGTTGGGGGCGGGGCCGGCGGCGGCTTGGTGTCCTTTTTCACAGGGTGGTGTTTGAGGATCCCGGTCTTTTTCGGCGCCTCCGCCGGCTCCTTGTGGGCCTGCTGGGCGCTGGGCTGGCGGGGGTCGTACAGGCTGATGCCCCCCAGCAGGGCGGTGGGGCTCTCCAGACCCGCCCCCGTGGAGGAGGCCAGGCGGGGCGCGTAGGGCGGCAGCTCCTCCGCCTTGGGTTT
>JAOPJJ010000037.1:2985963-3002088 GCA_027122795.1 Enchelyopus cimbrius
TTCTTTTTATTTCATAAACGTTATTTTATTTCGTTGGACGCGTGTTAATTTTTGGAATCTCTTTTTTGTGTGCACTTACGATACGTTCAACTTGCCTAAAGAGTGAAGTCGAATATGGATTGAGAAAATCTCTCACTTCATTCTGAGCTTTTACATTTTTTCCTTTTCCTTTACGAGTTTAGTTTTTTCTCTTGACATCTGATGCTGTAATGTTGGCACAACAAAAGAGAAAATGTAAAATTCATGTATCATTTATGAAATATGTATAAAAGAGATATGTTATTCAGTTATCAATAAAATCCTTATCCAGTTTTTGGAAGCGGGGGTCTGGCGTTTGAGTTCTTCTGTGTTCTAAAGACATAGAGCTCAGAGGTTGCCTGTCAGCGCTGCCTTGCTCAAGGTCCCGACCATGGCCTCCATTTTGTCCTGCACCTTCAGAGCTTCCTGTGGTCTCAGGACATCCTGTGAAGATAGAGCCTGTTTGTTTACATCATGTCTATGTTCTGTCACTGCTTCTGGCTCTTATCGGTCTGAGGTGACATGTGATTGTCTTACTCCAGAGTTAAAGCTTGGAGAAGAACATTCTATGTTTTGGTTTGATTTAAAAACGTAATGTGTGTATGCAAATGTGTATATACTGTATGCATGTGTTTGTATTTGCGTGCTCATATTTAGATATCACTAATGGATACATGGTATGCCTGAAATGGTTTATATATTCACTGTATACAACAATTTAAGTGAATTTATAATAATTCAAATGCAGATGCTACCTTAAGTGAAGGAATAGGCGTACTGATGCCTTTTAGTGTGCTTGGACCAATAGGGCCACCGCAAACACAACAGAATCTCACCCAATCTAATTCTGCAGGAGACCCTCCAGTGACGCGATGTTAAACCACACGCAGACCCATGAGTTTGAAATGTGTGTGCGTGCGTGTGTGTACTTCTTCACTCATTATCTGTTTTTAATGAGTCAAGAATGTCATTAGAAAACGATGGAAGTGAATAACTGTCACTCACATCCGGTCTGATGTTCCGCTCTGAATTGATTAGGCGTCAGTTTGGTCCTCAGCGGCGAGGGTCCTGTGCTCCTACAGGACTCTGAGTGGAGATCCTTGTTCATGTGTTAATGAGGAGGGCTCTGAAAGCCTCCTGCGTCGTCCCTCACATCAGAAGATCCCTGCAGACTAACGACACACGAGCACTCTCCTGCTGTTGTGTTGTATATATATAGCTATATACGTGTGTGCGTAGCTATGTATACAAATCGGTACATTACAACAATACAAATATGTTACATTATTAATTTATTGAAATAAAGTGATGCACTCTGTATTCGCACAGTTTTGAAATGGAGGTGTCAGGGGGGGGGGGGGTCAAAGGTCAACTGTGTGTCCTCTAGATGGACTGGAGGGACGAGAGACGCTGCAAGAACAATGGAGGATAAGGAAGCCTCTTCCAGGATGGAGCACATCACCGCTGGGGCCAAGGTGAGCCGCACGCACGCACGCGCACGCGCACGCACACGCACACACACAATCCTAGAGATAAGGGGTCTCTACTTAAGGGCTGGCTCCTCTCTGAACATGGCCCACTGATGCAGAAGGAGCCGGAGGTGGAGCAGGCAACACAAAGCGGGGACAATGATATTCTTTGTGATCGCCTCCTTGTTCCTGAACGCAGGTCTGCAGGCAGCTACAGATCCGGGTGAGTGCAAGACCCCCCGCTCATGTACGACACAATGATCCCACAGTTACAACATCCAATAGTAGTTACCTCGCGGTCCACCTGAAACTTCGTTATTGTACTCTTCTGGCCTGAACGATTGAGGAATGCTAGGCGTGAGATCTCTTAATGGCCACATCGAGTCCCTCCTGCCTCTCGCAGGAAGATTCCGACCTTCAATGAACGCAGAGTCGCCGCAGCCAACGGTGTCCCTCTGCCCTGCGGTGCTTGTGGCCGGAACTCAGTCAGTTAGGGGAAGGTCTCCGAAGAAACGGCCGTTTCCTTCTTACCGTCCACTCGCCCAGACACCCATCGACCCACAGTCCAGCCATCGGGGCAGGTAGCGGGGGGGGGGGGGGGGGGTGGCTGGTGCCTGTTGGGCGCCTGGGCCGGGAGCAGGCGGGAAGTGATGAGTACAGTGAATTCATTTCACAGCCCCTTCCCCCAAAGAGGTCTGGGGTTCATTAGGATTTCTGAGCTTCTGTGTTTGCGTCGTCTAGTCAGGCTGCATTGTGGTAACCTGTTATAACCCTCATCTCATTATAATCACAGATATTATTCCGTGGGGTTATGGTTTGCGCTTCTAATTGCCTTGAATAGCGATAAACCCTGGGTGGTAACTGAGACGGATCTGCATGTTCAGGCGTCATCCAGCCCACCCTCCACATGTTACCTTTAGGTGGTCCCTTTAAGGCAGTGCACCTTAATACGTCCAAACGTCCCGTTTAGGGGCCATCGCAGTTAGGAACCGGCTGTGGGCTGCTTTTTCGATCACACGGAAAACACTATGTTCTTGTGTGAGTGAGATTACTGTGCAGCAGGGAAGATTAGTCTCCTGCGGTTTCTGCCCCCCCTCTCTCTAAATCCCATGCCCTGTGATTAACACTCACTCCCCACACCCCCCTGCATCGTTTGTCACTCCAGCACCGCGGCCCGCGCTCCCCTACTTAAGGCCTCTTAATTAGATTGTTCAGAAAGCCCGTGGAAAGGCGGAGGAGAGGCCTATTGATTGGTGTTCTGCTGCACTTTGGCTGCTAGTCTTGTTGTGTTATGCTCCTGACTCTGCAAGACTGGCTTTGGGAACAAAAGGGTCTTGGCGCTGAAGGAGTTCATATACCGCTAGATACGGACGTGCACCCATCTTGTTGATGGCCCGTTTCCCCCGGTCGAGTGAAATTGGCTCTGTGTTGACAATCCATCGGGACACTAAAGAGGCCAATAGTCCCTTTTGTGACGCAATGAGGTATACAAGGCATATTAGATGGTGATCTAAAGGCACATCGATTTTGCACCTAAATATCCGAAAATAATGACTTCAATCCCAGCCTGAAGCCCTCCCTGTTCCCCCTCTCCTGTTCCCCCTCTCCTGTTCCCCCTCTCCTGTTCCCCCTCTCCAAGCCTTCCTATCAAACAACAAACATGGACACTTTGTTCCGGCTCACACAAAGCCCGTTCCCAGCTCTGGTGTGGTTTCAATTAACCCCACGTCTCTGTCCCGCATGCCCCTCCCGGGACAGTCCTGGACCCGTGTTCGGCGTACATCAGCCTGAACGAACCCTGGAGGAACACCGACCACCATATCAACCAGTCGTCCGGCGGGCCCCTCTGCGACAGCCACATGTCCGGGGAGTGGTACCGCTTCACCGGCATGGCCGGGGAAGCCATGCCCACCTTCTGCATCTCTGAGAACCACTGCGGCACCCACGCTCCCATCTGGCTCAAAGGCACCCACCCCCAACCCCAGCAGGGCATCGTGTCTCTGCCGGTCTGCGCCAGCTACAACGACAACTGCTGCCAGTGGAACTCCACCGTGGACGTGAAGGCCTGTACGGGGGGATACTACGTCTACCGCCTGCCCAGACCGCCCGTCTGCTTCCACGTCTACTGTGGCCGTGAGTGGCCGCTCCGCGCGCCAAGGAGCACTGCCAGTGGAGGCTGGGTTTTTTGGTCAAACCTTTTTCTGTGACTGCTTGTCTTCTCATGGGTTCTGTGTCCGGTCATTGTACAGATTTCTATGACATCTGTGATGAAGTGGAGTGCAACGGTCAGCCTTGTCCGGACCCGGACTGTCAGTGTGCGCCTGGAACGACCCTGGGCGCAGACCGGCAGACATGCTTGGGTGAGTCGGCGGGGGAGGGAGAGGGGGAGGGAGGGAGAGAGGGAGGGCGAGGGGGAGGAAGAGAGGTCACCGATAAAAGGGGAGTACAACAGAGGGAAATCAGGAGGCCCAGGAAGCGGCTGTACACAGGGATGTTGTTCTGGGAGGTTTGTGTCAGTCAGCAGACAGTTTACACATCCCCATCCCCGTTCTCCTCATTAATAACCAAGAGCATCAATCCAGCTTCCCCTTCTGGAACCCGTTTCCCCCTCATACTAATAGCTTTTCATTAGCTAGTGTCATGGGATATGACTTTTACACAACACCTATTCCTCACACTTAACTCCCAAATGATATCAAATGTGCCTCTACACAACCAATAACGAGGGTGTTTAATCCGCTCCAATCAATAACAAGTCCGTCAAGGCTGGACGGCAGCGACGAGAGACACGAGTGGAATGAAAATATCGGCGGTAAGTCCAGCCTAAGGCCACAATCGGGCGTGGGTCCGGAAGCGGGGGAGCACGCACCGTGCAGTGATGAACGCACTCCACCTGCTGCACCTGAATGCATGTTGATGAATCGATGGACTCGTATGTAATTACAACTGGCTAAGTTCCAACCACTGTCATTAAGTTATTAGTCGGCTATCAAGTGTGTGTGCTCCTTTGAACTTGTTTTCATTGGAAACCTTTTCATATTGAGCACTGTGCCTGCTTTGCACACTAATACGGGGTATTTAAGAGGTATGGGGGACCTTAAAAAGAGCGTTATCAGAGCTTATCTATAAGCTGCTACAACGTCAGCGCTGGTACGGTTATTAGGGTCTCGTCTTTCCTCTGAAAATGCCAGAATAGTTTGAGAATAACTATTGTTTCTGTTTCCCGCCCAGATGTGAACGAGTGTGAGAAGGGGAATGGCGGCTGCGCGGAGGTGTGCGTGAACACCAAAGGCTCCCGGCGCTGCGAGTGCAGACCGGGACGTCTGCTAGCATCAGACGGTCACACGTGCAGAGGTAGCGTCGGAGTTCATCCCGCTTCTCACAGATCCAAACACTCCAATCCTCCCCCGGTGCTTGACAGCCTCGACCTCCGTCTTGTTCCAAGCAGAGGTGGCAGGATGTCCGGCCAACAACGGAGGCTGCAGCCACGGCTGCTTCACCCTGCGCCACTCCTACGAATGCCGCTGCCCACGCGGCCTGGAACTGGGACAGGACAACCGGACGTGTCAGGGTAAAGAGGGAGTGTGTGTGTGTTAGGGCTGACGGCAGAGACATGTGAGCTGCTCTACATTCAGAGTGTCAACCCGCCCCTTGTGCTCCGCTCCGCAGTGCCGGTCCAGTGTGATCCCAGCTCCATCAGAGTGTCGGTCCCAAAGGACCTGGTGGGGGGACTGGACTTGTTCCTGTCCAACGCGTCCTGCCGCGGGCAGTCCAACGGCACGCACATCAACCTGAGCTTCAGCCTCAAGACCTGTGGAACGCTAGTGGAGGTGACAGAATCCCCCTTCTCATGCATCACCAGCTAAGGTTGTGAATTCCGTTTACCTACAAATATGTGATCTGATATGCGGAATGTTCTTCTCCCCTCTAGTTTGAATGCCTGGTGTTGTTTTTCACCAGGCATTGATACTCATGAGCAAGCTGTAGCTAGCGAGGCCAGCCCCTCCCTCCTCTCTGTGCAGCCTAGAAGACGAGTGGGTTGCCGCATGTTGTTGGCTTTTGTCAACATTTGAATGAGCAGGACTTCTATCAAAGCTGATTGAATCGCCACCACCCGGGGTGAGAACAACCGCTCTGGAGTTTTACTAGCAATGACTGAACCGTGTGCCGTTCTCCGACCCGACCCAGGTAACCAACGACAAGATCGTGGGGACCAACCTGGTGACGGGGCTCCCCCGGACCGGCCTGGGCGGCGGCGGCGGCGGCGGTGGCGGCAGCGACATCATCGTCCGCACCACCAAGCTCCTCCTGCCGGTCACCTGCGAGTTCCCCAGGGAGTACCAGGTGTCAGACGGCTACCAGGCCAGCCTGCGGAGCTCCACCCTGGAGCTGGCCGGCCACAGCGAGGGCGTGTTCCCTTTCACACTGGAGCTCTTCAAGAGCGAGGCCTTCGCGGAGCCTTACCGCGCACCGCCGCAGCTGCGCCTCCACGACGCGCTGTACTTCGGCGTGGAGCCGCGGGAGAAGCTGGACGGCCTGGCCGCCCTGGTGGAGAGCTGCTTCGCCACGCCGGGCCCCAAGGCGGAGCAGGCCCTCAAGTACTACCTCATCAAGGACGGGTGAGGAGCCTTCCAGCAGAACACGAGTCCTGACTAATGACTTCGTGACTAACGCCAAGACCGCGCGTCTTCATGAGTGGCGCTCAAACCTGAAATGTCAACTCTCAGAACGACAAAGACTAAATGACTGATAAATGAATTGTATCAGTCATTTACTTCAAATACAATTTTAAAAAATCCTGTCAAAGTTCAGATTTCGTATTTAAGTCGTTTTTTTTTCCGTGAGCAGAGTCTTAAGTCGTTGGTGCGAGCTAATGGGCTCATTGTCAAGTCCTGCATTCACTACCTCTTGCCAAAGATAGCGTGATGTTAAGGTGCACTATTATAACGGAGCCGTCTAGTTGTGCTTTATCATATCAATTGGTGGAGGCAGGAAATACGGGAATATGTCTTCTCTAATCAGGTTCAATCCTCTTCAAAGGATTCCTAGAGGGGTTCTGTGGCCGTCACTCAGTGAATGGAAGTGGAGGTTTCCCATCAGATCATTAGAAACAGCGAGCGCGACGCGTGCCTCGGCTGTGATGGAGGGGGGAGAAAACAGAGTAGCTGCTCAGGTGCACAATTCAAACCTCAAAGGTGCTTAGTGTTCTGCTTTCGATTAGGCAAATTAAATCTCCCTTTCCTATTAGGAATTCCTATTTTATCCAGCACGTGAAGTAAATATAGACACAAAATCTATCCCCATATATTAGGATTAT
This sequence comes from Enchelyopus cimbrius, assembly GCA_027122795.1. NCBI lineage: Eukaryota > Metazoa > Chordata > Actinopteri > Gadiformes > Gaidropsaridae > Enchelyopus > Enchelyopus cimbrius. The sequence continues at coordinate 2,992,768 of JAOPJJ010000037.1, forward strand.
TTAATAATGGATTTCAGCGGGCTGTGGTCCAGGTAGAGTGGATTAAAGACCGCCTGTGATCTGCCTTTCAGGTGCATCTCGGATGACACCGTGAAGCAGTACACCGCTAAGGACACGCTCTCCAAGCACTACCGGGTCCCAGTCTTCAAGTTCATCGGCAAGGACAACCAAGTAAGGAAGACCCTCAGAGTGCCATCTGGCTGGTGGGTGTGTTATGCAGCGTATGTACCAGAGGGTATATACGTACCTTCTGGTAGGTACATAGATCAGTAGGCCTGAGAGAGCCTTCCAGGTCCATAACATATGGCACATATGGATACATACAAAAAGAACTTGCTGTTGCAATCAATCCTCTTGCCAAAACCATTTGCATCTGGGTGTGTGTGTCTGTGAACGTGTGTGTGTGCGCACATGTGTGTGTGTGTGCGTGTCTGCGCTCCCCAGGAGGTCTTCCTCCACTGCCACGTACTTGTGTGCGGCGCCGGGGACTCTCGCTGCGCCCAGCCGTGTCGGGGGGGCCGCGTCCGCCGCGACCTACGCCGTGCGGACCCCCGGAGCCAGCACGTACTGAGCGGGGGGCCCATCGTCATTCTGCCAGACCCCTGAACCCCCCCCCCCCCCCCTCCCCATCACACACACTGCCCCCAATGCGCCCCCAAGGCCCCGGCTTAATGAGCTATCCCATAATAAGGCTAGCAAATGAACACAACGCGGTCTGACCCCGAATGTATTTCTGGTTCGGTTTAATCATGCAAAAAGGCTTCGAGACATCATTATTCAACAACACGTGAGGATCAGGTCACAGACCCAACCGCACAGCCACTAAAACACACACCATTTGAGGCTTGGAAACGCTATTATTATTATTATTATTATTATTATTACTATTATTATTATTATTATTATTATTATTATTATGTCGTTTTTTTACGTGGTTCTGTCCAACAGAACCATTTTGCTGTCAGATAGAGCCACACTTTATGAGGACGGTTCCTGGGGGGCCTCGGTACAGACCCCCTGGGGCGGGAGGAACGCCCCGCTGATCACTCCAGCTGAAGCCGCGCGCTGTTTGAACATCGTGGCGAGACGTCGGGTGATTTGTTCCTTCATCCCCGCTGATCTGCGGACCTCAGTCTGGAACTCAGCTGGACCTCAGTCTGGACCTCAGCTGGACCTCAGTCTGGACCTCAGCTGGACCTCAGTCCGGACCTCAGTCTGGACCTCAGATCAGATCAGCCCAGGGTTCGTCTTTGCTGGGAAATCATGCAGCTCTCGAAGAAGAAGTAATGTTCTCTGAATTATGCAACACTAATGACAATACTGTATGCATTTATTCATAGAAAACCAACAAGGGAAATAATAAGTGACATGAAACATTCTCTGAGCGGCAGCAACGCGCCGTTCCGCGGTAATGAACACATGAGTTCATACTCGCACAACAGGAAAGGACTCATCAGAAGTATCTACCGAGTCATCAGAGTAACTTGTGTTAATGGAGTCATCATCCTGATTCCTGGCCCAGAGAACAAGTGGCAAACAATGCGTCCAGTGAACAAACACTGAGAACCAGAAACACAACTTGTGTTCAGATACCGAGAACCCAATGTTTGCGCCTACTGTATGTAATGACGTCACCTCAATGTCAATACTTAGCTGTCTCCTCCAGGCCCAGTCTGCATTGTTGTCGTCTCAAAGTCTTTGAAATTCCTTTCATAAACAACAATAAATATCTATAAATATATCGCGTATACAGAGTGTTCTTTGGAGAGTTCCCCGCTGCTCACAGCTCCTCCCGCGCCTCCTCGGCGCAGACGCACGCTGCCCTCTGGCTGTTCATGTAGGGCCTGCAGCCCAGGCTCGATACGGTGCTGTACAGGGCGTCTGCCCCGGACTCACAGGCTGAGGGGAGAGAGGGGGGAGGTTAGATGGTTAGGGAGGGAGGGGAGGCTAAAAGGCGAGAGATACGAGTAAGACGATGATACGTTTTGGGCTAATTGAGTTAACGTGACAGCGCCAGGAGCCGCAACCTCTGACCGAACCATGTGTGAAAACGATACGTCTCTGAGGCGTCGTACACACGTCATGAAGAAAACATTATCGTAGATGTTTTTTTAGATTGCAAAATAAATAAAGGGGAACACACAGCGACCCAAGCTCACCTTGCACCTTTGACACGAAGCCCAGGCTGTTCTTGAGGTCGGTGCAGAGGCTGTGGAGGCACCAGCGGAACTTGGAGTCGCAGCGGTACTTGCTGGAGCCGCACGTGTCGTAGCACGAGTCCAGCTGGTCGCAGCACTGGGTCATGGCCGGGATGCCCAGGTCGAACTGAATCCGGACCGGGGGAGCACAGAAAACGTTGGGTGTCAGAGCGAGGGGCCGGTGAGCGCTGAATACTGGGTGCCCCCTGGCCACACGGCTGTGACGGGCAGCGGGAAGGACTAGTGTGACGGAAACGGCAATGACAATCACAGGGTAACTGCTGTGTTGATGTGTTCATTATGAGAGTGGCATGCTAATTGTAATAACTTTCATGACGTGATATGTCAGGTCAATATTGAACAGCAGCCATTTTGTATCTTACATGCTTCAACATCACACCACGCTTTATCTGTTGTTACCAGCGCGTTTTCACTCATGGTGCTGATTGAATTGTTATTCCTAGAGGCCACAGGCCGTCAGACAGCCGTGACACATCCTAAGAGGTGTCACGCTCCTGGGCACGGTGGTCTACGCAGCCCTGAGGTCAGCCCTCAGACATGCTTGTTGGGGTGTGGAGAGCGGGCGGACATACAGGTCCGTCTACCTGCATTCCCACCAGGGATGACGCGCAACCGTCAGGCTCTGGCTGCTGGTAGCCCGGCCGCGGCTGAGGGAGCATACCTGAGAGAGAGAGTGATAGAGAGAGAGGGAGGGAGAGAGTGATATAGAGAGAGAGGGAGGGGAGAGGGAGAGAGTGATAGAGAGAGAGAGAGGGAGGGAGAGAGGGAGAGATATACAGTCAACTTTTTGGGTCTTTGTGTGTAGAATGCAGGCTCTCTGAGATTGAGTCTATACGTTATGTAACATCTGGGGGCTCTCTGTGCTGCCAGCGGTCTGGTAACCACCGTAGCAGTTGGCTCTATCCGTGCGACCGATGGACCGCATCGTCTGCTTTGGGTCGTGATTTCAATCAAATCAGTGACAGCAATACTTTGGGTGAAGGGGGGAGTCTTTCACCTCCCTTACTTAAACAGTGAGTTTTGCTAGAGCCTCTATCTTTGTTAAACGTAGGTTGGAAGCGAGTACAGAGGTGCAGGAACTACATGACAATTCACGGAGCATCTAACAGTGTGTGGAGCACAGTATGCATGGGGGTAGTACGCACCATGTCTGCAGCGGTACTGACACACACCGTTGCGACCCCCCACCAGCTCGACCATGGAGTCAAAGTATCCGTTGACGGTCTGGAAGCTGCTTCTCAGCGCACCAAGCCCCCAGCCAGACTCCTCTGCCTTTTTGACCGGACCCTGGTACCAGTCTTGCTCAAAGAGCGCCTCCTCCAAGGACGCTCCGCCGTCCCGGGCATCTGGGTGGTCGGGGAGAGTGGAGGCAGACGGATCTTGGGCCTGCGGGGCCTCGCTCTCGGTTTTGTGGGTTGCGGCCACGTCTTCAGAGAGGGTAGTGTCAGGCTTAGGTTCCTGAGGATCTTTGGTCTCAGGCTGATGTTCCTGGGCTTCTCCCATCTCAGGCTGAGGTTCCCGGGCTTCTCTGGTCTCAGGCTGAAGTTCCTGAGGTTCTCCGGTCTCAGGCGGAGGTTCCAGAGCTTCTGAGGAACCCGGGGTACCCTCAGGCCGGTCTAGCTGTCCCTCGGCTCCCGGCCGGCCGGTGATAGTATCCTCGCCGGGGTCCGCCTCCTCCGTGGACTGGGAAAGTGTAGCCAGGGTGGCACTCTGTGCCGAGGCCAGCCAGAGCAGCAGGAACAGGGGTAGGGTTCCGCGGCGGAGCAGCATGGTCGCGGTCGAGAGACTGATTGGCAGCCTCCACTGCCTTGTTTACAATGTCAGGGGAGAGAGAGGAGAACAAAACACTACCCAACTGACGGCTGGAGTGGGGGACTTTGACCGGTGATAAGTCAGTCCAAACAACCGGACAGTATGTGATGTTGGGGGGGCAAAGGTCTCTCTGTATCTCAGCAGGGAGCAATTCACGGCAGGGCCGTGATTTGTTTATCGTGCCTGAAGTGTTCAATGCCTTGTTAATCCTCCTTGGTGAGAATGACATCGTCAATCGAGCAGTTGTTGAGGTCATGTCATTAAAAGTAAGGATTCACCATTGCACTTTTGTAGTAGGAGGTATATCTATTTCTATAGAAAACCTATGGAGCGAGAACAACATAGATATCTATCTACAGGATGTGTCTCATATTGCTACCCTGTTCTGTCAGGGTAATTAATGCTCACGCTTCCCAATGTGACCTTCATCAAGATACTGTGCTCTTCGATGATAAAGGTCATAGCCTCTATGCTCTGTAGTCATCGAGGAGTTTAATTCCATTAAAATGTTATCTTTATCAGAACTTCAACAGGAACATTCCCAAAAGAATGTCCAAAGTTTATCTTGAATCGTCAAAGTATTTTTTTAAGCCTCTTTGCTTTACTGCAGGCGTTCCCTCTGATTTAACAGCGTTCAGCTCTGCTGCTCTCTAGTGGCAGAGGCGTCGCGACAACAGAGATGTATTCCATTATATTTCCCCAAATACAAAGACAGCGTCGTCGCTATTTTTCACTTTGTTAGACAGCGATACAAGGTTAAGGTTCCTGTTGATGCTGGCTGACAGAATGGGGTTCCCCAGTCCTTCAGTGATGGTCCTGGCTGTGAGAACTGCACACAACACAGCAGTGGTGTGAAGGATTCATCTGGTGACCGTTAGAGCCCGGACATGATGTTTTGCTGAGGTTGGCACTTGTCGCTGTTATCTTCTGCTGCGTACGTGTCGGTTATCTGAACGTGTGCTCGGCGGAGTGAGTTGACGCGGCAGGACCTAGAGTACAAACTGCTGTTGAATGCTGGTACTCAGAGGAACCCTGCCTGAAAATAGCATGGCATGATGTTAGAATGAATTGTGTCTCTTTCTGGAGATGACTAAGAAACCTGAAGAACTTATGAATGCAGTATGATTATGAGTAGCAAACGAAAACAAAGCAAAATTGTATATGACAAGATATGGGCTTTGTGTTTAAATCTCTGCAGCGGTGTTCGTTAGTTTTCCTTCAAACCTTTAAGCATCTTTCAGTTGATGGCAACATTCAATTACATTTTTTCTGCGAAGATTTAGGGTAAAGGTTTTCTTTCTGGTTAGCTTCATGGTTTGCATGTTGATGGTTGCGTGGTAGCACTAAGTGTGTTGAGTGTTGGCCTTTTGTAGTTTCATTGACATAGGACTACAATGTGCCAGTAAACTGAGAAATGCAGGTATGCATATACACTTACCTTTTGTTATTCTCTCTCATGGTTTCAACATGCTTGCTTCCAGCCTTTCACCCCCCCTTCAAGTCATGTTTGAATCTAGTCGGCCTCCCAGACCGCTGGTCATGTTGACTGCTAATTGGGACGGACCCTCGTCATCCAGTAGTATCCTGCTGGTTTAATTGATTGTCTTGGTTGGAGTGTGCCGGACACAGTGTGCGAATATGGGACGTTTTGATTTCAAACACCGTCTTTGATTGGTGTTTGAAACAAACAGAAAGGACCCCCCTTGCCTGAGTTAGGCACCCATCTTTGGCTGGTTTTAGGCCATATACACATCCCATATACGTCGCACCACAGGTCCCCCAGGGTCCCCCGAGTGAGCTACAAACTCAGCCTAGGGGGGTCCGATCCCGCTGGTTTCAACATGCGCTCAGGGGGCCCCGCCGGACGCGTGGTGCGAATATGGTGCCTGAAACGAAAAATCACAAAGGCTAACCCTGTCGTCTTTTTTCAATCAATCACCAATCAGAAAAAACACAAAGTTCAATACTTTAATACTTCATCCACAACCAATACACCAAATACCAGATTACAAGGTAAAATGAACACATGTTTATCATAGTGTAATTAAACACACATGATCCCGGCAGATAACATTATGAACATGTATCTAAAGTGTCATTTAGTATTCTACAGTCCATAGTAACACATCATGTCATAGTATTATAGTAGGAGGTATTATCTTCATAATGTTATCTTACACCTTACATTACATTTATTCAGCAGAAGAAACTTACAAGGAGTGAGCTTAGGAAGAATCCTGTCAGGACATAAACTGATGCACAACAAACCACAAACTGCTTCAAGAGGGAGAAAACCTTCCTCTAAACGAGGCGCAGCCTGAGCGCGTTCTGGCTGGGTGGGCTTGGGGTTAGATTAGGGTTGGGTTTAGGATTAAGGTTAGGCTAGGCTGCTCTCTGATGTCCATATTTTACAGAAGGATAAGGTATTGCCAAGTATTAAAATGTGCTAAAAGTATTATGTATATATAAGGTATTATATGATATTATAAAGAACAATTAGGTATAACAAAGTATTCTAAGGTATCATTGAGCATTCTATGGTGTAACAGGTATTATAAAGTATTATAAAGTATTAAGGTACTACAAAGTATAATAAGGTATTATGAAACATTTTACGTTTTACAAGGTATTAGTTAATGTCCTATATTGTCAAAGTTGCTGCATAACATACAAAACAATAAAGTATTATAAAGCATTTTAAAGTATTATAAGATATTATGAAGCCTTATAAAATGTATTAAGGTATTATAAAGCATTTTAAAGTATTATAAGATATTATGAAGCCTAATAGTCTTCTAAGGTATAACAAAGAATTATAAAGTTTTATACGGCATTATGAAGCACTATAAAGTATATTAAGGTAATCAAAAGTATTTTAAGATCTTATAAAGCATCAAAAAGTATTATAAGGTATTCAAAAAGATTATAAGGTATTATAAACTATTATAAGCTATAATAAAGTATTTTAAGTCATCGTAAAGTATTATAAGCTATTATAAAGCATTATAAAGTGTTACAATGTGTTATTAAGTATGGTACGGTGTTATAAAGTATTATAGGGTATAACAAAGTATTTTAAATCATCATAAAGTATTTTAGGTATTATAATGTATTTAAATATGTATATATTGTAAGTACGTATAATAAGTAATTTATAAGGTGGTAGTAGTGCTGATATTTGACTGCGTTAGTTGATAGTATTATTGTCGTAGGTGATTGCAGTACTGTAGTAGGGTACAGTTGAACTACAGTAGTATTGTATAAGATTGTAGTACTGTAGTCGGTGACCGTAGTACTGCAGCCGCTCTCATTAACCATCACATCTTGTTCTGCTGCTCTCCACTGGTTTTCCCCAAGTCTCCACTTGGTTCCCCCAGGTCTCCAGAGCTCTCCAGGTCTCCAGAGCTCTCCAGGTCTCCAGAGCTCTCCAGGTCTCCAGAGCTCTCCAGGTCTCCAGAGCTCTCCAGCTCTCCAGAGCTCTCCAGGTCTCCAGAAGTATCCAGGTCTCTAGGGGTCTCCAGGTCTCTAGGGGTATCCAGGTCGCCAGAGGTCTCCAGGTCTCCACTGGTTTCCCCCAGGCCTCCAGAGCTCTCCAGGTATCCAGACGTCTCCAGGTCTCCAGAGATCACCATATCTCTAGGGTTCTCCAGGTCTCTAGGGGTCTCCAGGTCTCTAGGGGTCTCCAGGTCTCTGGACGTCTCCAGGTCGTTGGGGGTCTGCTGGCTTTGGGAGGTCTCCAGGGGCTTCTGGGTCCCGAGCTCTCTGGAAGCCTCCAGATCTCTGGAGATCTCCATGTCTCTGGAGGTTTCCAGATCTCTCTGGATCTCCATGTCCTTGAGGCTCCCCAGGTCTGTGTGGGTCTCCAGGGGGACATCCAGTTCTCTTGAGGCCTGGATCTCTTTGGGAGACTGCAGGTCTTTGGGGGTCCCCAGGGACCGGCGGGAGCTCCGGGTGCTGGCCGCTCTAGCCAGCCGTGTGAGGGTGTGCTGGTAGGGGGAGGGGAGGTAGACCATGAGGAAGACCCCGTCAGCGGCCGGTTCCTGCTCCTCGGAGCTGGCGCTGGAAGAGGGGCGCCACCTCCTGCTGCTGCTGCGACGCAGAGAGGAGAGCAGCTCCCGGCTCCTTTCCGGGTCCCGCAGCTCCTCCAAGGTCTCCAGGACCTCCAAGACCTCCGGGTCCTGCAGGTCTTCCAGGTCCTCCAGGTCTTCCAGGGCGATGACGTTGGCCAAAAGTCCCAGCTTCCCAGCGCTCCCCCCGGCAGCGCGCCGCCGGCGCCAGGCCAGCAGGCCCAGTGCCCCCACCAGGAGGAGTGCCAGGGAGACGCTCGCGGTGACAACGTAGACCACCGACCCCCTGCTGAGGTGAGGCTCCCCAGGACTCTTCTGGTCCTGCAGGGTTCAGGTCATGTGGTTACGACGTCAACTCCAGTTACTACCAAGTCACCTCCAGTTACTACTTCACCACCATTAGTTACTACGTCACCTTTAGTTACTACTACGTCACCTTTAGTTACTACTAGGTCACCTTTAGTTACTACTAGGTCACCTTTAGTTACTACTAGGTCACCTTTAGTTACTACTAGGTCACCTCCAGTTAGTACTACGTCACCTCCAGTTACTACTACGTCACCTTTAGTTACTACATAGTCATGTGTAGTCACTGGTAGGTCACCTCTATCTATTACATACTCTCTAGTAAGTACATCACTACTACTAAACCACATCAAGATACCACATCCACACTAGTTACTTCATCACTTGTGGTTATTAGTATGTTAACTGTAGTTAGTAAACGTAGAGTTCACAAGTCGTCTGAGTAGTGACTCATTGCTCCTACGCCTCTAGAAACATCATCACCATCACATCACCTCTCTTCTAGATACTAAATCACCTCTAGGTGATTGTACATATCAATAAGCGTACAGTGAGTACAGCAGTACTCACTGCAGTACTTTACTGTTGATAGTAAAACACATGAATAGGCCTCGTCTTACTTCAGAGCTAAGGTAGTACATGGGACACAGTGTTAGGAAGGCAAACGGAAGTCAAACTTACAGGCAGCTGGTCGGTGGAGGGCAGGGCGGGGGGGCCGGGGGACCATTCCAGGGAGTCTCGCTCTGCAGGACTGAACTTCATCCAGCTGCTGTCAGGTAAGACGCCCATGACCAGCTCCAACAGTACCCAACACTACTGCTACATGAAGACACCAGAGGAACCCAACACTACTGCTACATGAAGACACCAGAGGAACCCAACACTACTGCTACATGAAGACACCAGAGGAACCCAAC
>JAOPJJ010000037.1:3077430-3087847 GCA_027122795.1 Enchelyopus cimbrius
CACACACACACACACACACACACACACACACACACACACACACACATACACATACACATACACACACACACACACACGCCCATACTCGGCACCCTAAGACAAATGGGTGGAGACAGGCAATGTTGTTTTAAATCTTTATAATTGTGTTTCAGCTCGGGAACTGCAGACACAAACTGCTTCCCGCGGGTTAGCAATACAGGAATACAGTTATAAATATATCGCCAACAAAAATGTCCGGGATTGCCTCCAGACTTCAACACGCGCGAGAAAAATCCCAAGGCATTGGCGGCTACAGACAGGCAGTGAACTACTGCAACCAGGACTTCGAGGCTCTGAGGAGAGACTGCTTGGAGCGCAGGAGGCTGTTTGAGGATGAGTCATTTGAGGCCGTGCCATCCTCCTTAGGGTTTAAAGATCTTGGACCAAATTCATACAAAGTCCGCGGAATCAAATGGAAGAGACCAACGGTTGGTAAAGAAATATGAGATTGTAGAGCCTTCAACCTTCCTTCAGTTATGTTACCATATGTTACCATTGTATCAGCGATTCTGCAGCCAAATAACACGTATGCAGCCTACGCTCCGAGTGGTTTGGAGTGGTTGCTAGTACCATTTTTTTTTTTTTATATATATATATATGAGCTCTACAACCCATAATTAAGGATGCTGGCGAAGTGTTTTTGCATCCTTAAGTATGGTTATTGCAAAGTCCTAAACATGAATTGCGATCACGTCCAGAAAGATAAGACATTCACATTAAGATAACAATGTTATTGTTTGATTGACACATTGTTGGATTGATCGTCTCAGGAAATATGCAGAAATCCAAAAATGATACTGGAAGAGGCAACAAGAACTGACATTTGTCAGGGAGCACTTGGTAAGACACACATGTACACATGTTATAACCTGGGTTTAAGATCAGTATGTAAACTATCAAACTGGTCATATTGATATTATCATAAGGACAATGATGATACAAGCAGGAAATATAACCCATCTCAGGTGTCAAGAGAAAATTATTGCGTAAGTAAATATTGGAAGTCTGACATTACTTGAGTAACACTATGCCTACATATTTGGTTCTTCTCAGATTTGTTTGCAATAACAACATTAAAGATGTGTATACATTAAGATAATCTGTACATTAGAATGGTATCAAATTCCTTAAACAAGAACAGTATATCATTGAAAAACAAGTTTTATGTGTTATAATTCTAATTTAATGTGAAGCAACCAAGGCGCAACACATTTATCTCGTCCTCTAAACCGATGCTGTGGTAACACCTCACCGTTAAAAATATTTCACACCCTTTAACATACCTGACTGTCGAGTCTCTGCCACCTCATCACCTCGGCAGTTGCAAAGCTGTTTGACGGTTTTTCCACCCCGTTTCAATCTGCACACAGACGGGTGGAGCAACAACGCCTGTTTGTAAAGAAACACAATTCCTTTAGCTTCACTGGCTTAACGACAATGGACAGATACACATACAAAACTACAAACACCAAAAGAGGTCAACAGGTCCAACCTAGCATTGTCTGTTGTATGCCTCTCGGCAGCATTTGTAAGCTGACTTGCTATCCACGTTTTCAGGCGACTGCTGGCTCCTGGCAGCCATCGCGTCTCTGACTCTCAACAAGCAGGTGTTGTCTCACGTTGTCCCTCCCGACCAAGGCTTTGGAGAAAACTATGCAGGAATTTTCCACTTTAAGGTGCATGTTCAACAAAATTGTGGTGCTGTGTTTTGTTTGCAGAGGTGTTGTATGACAGCAACCTAGATGAGAAATCTCACGTTAAGTTTTTTAGCAAGGATAATGCCATTATACTGTATTATAACAAGTGATACTATTCCCAGTCCACTCAAAACCCCTTATTTCTGATGAGGTCTCATGTCCTTGTATTGACGGCGTTGAGATCAAGGCCAGGCTCATTGTGGACCTACTGTGTGTGCCCTCAGTTCTGGCAGTTTGGGGACTGGGTTGACGTTGTGGTGGACGATCGCTTGCCCACCAAGGATGGGGAGCTGCTCTTTGTTCACTCTGCTGACAGCTCAGAGTTCTGGAGCGCTTTGCTGGAGAAGGCCTACGCTAAGTATTGGCTGATGCTAATCATTCTTTTAGAACTGTTATCATGAGCCAAGTACCGAAGGTCCACACTAAGTTTAGAAGGACCACACTAAGTATTATTATTCCTCAGGCTTAATGGATGCTACGAGGCGTTGTCGGGTGGCAGTACGATTGAAGGCTTCGAGGACTTCACCGGTGGAATCGCTGAGAAAATTGATCTGGAGAAGGCTGACTCCCATCTTTTCAAGATCATAAGGAAGGCCCTGGACCGAGGCTCTCTCCTGGGCTGCAGCATCAACGTGTGTTGGGATATCTCAGGCTAACTCTGTGAGAGGAACACCCCATCTTACACCCCAGTGGTACTGACTTCTGAATGTCCTCTCTGCCATCTAAGATCACCAGTGCGGCCGATTCAGAAGCGGTGACTTCTCGTAAGCTTGTCAAGGGCCACGCCTACTCAGTGACTGGGGCAGAGCAGGTGAGCACCTCCCACTGTTCTGATTGAACTGTGCAGAGATGCACTGGGCCATATTGCTTCCATAGAGCAAGGGTCCACATCCAACCGGGGTATGTGGGCTTTTCGATACCACACAGTGAATAAAGAAAGATATTCCTAAACTGCTGCACTGCGTTGCCTTTACTTCATACTAAACGTTGTAATTTCTTGCGTTGTAATTACCTGCGTGTCTTCCATGTGTCCACCAGGTGGTGTACAAAGGAGGCCAGGTACAGCTGATCAGAGTGAGGAACCCATGGGGTGAGGTGGAGTGGACTGGGGCGTGGAGTGACAAGTTAGTACTCAGACCTGGTTTTGCTCAAGTTGGGTTAAGATTGACTGACGTGGACAGCCATACCGACAGTATGAGTCATGCTCATTAGAACCAGCTCAGTCTTTGATCTTGAATTCGACTGCATCACAAAGGATGTTACTGGACGAGGCTGCCACTGGTTTCAGAGTTAATCCACATGGTTGGAGGGCAACAGCAAGAATCTTCCTTGGACAGTAAACGCAAATGACAATAACACAGTCTGCATTGGAATTTGCATTACGTTGCACGCATTTGCATTCAACTGACTACTAACCAGCATACCGTGTTCTGCAGTTCTGCGGAGTGGCGCTACCTGGGGTCCGGGGATCGAGACAGACTGAGGAAGCACTCCGAAGACGGAGAGTTTTGGTATTGTGCCAGAGTAAAATTGTATTTATCATCATTCCTTCAGTGTTACGGGACCATCGTTAAAGCAACACACTAATGCCTTATAACGCTGCGTATTGTTACAATGCCTTTGCTGTGGCCAACAGGTTGGTTTAAACATGTCCCATCATGCCAATGGTGTCACAGGTATGCACTGAAACACAGTGAGGAAGCAACTTGGACGCAGACATTGGTCCTCCTGGTCAAAAGGAATGTGGATGTCTGTTATTGAGACAAGCCACTAAACAAAATGGCGTGTTGACTTCTCAGACACTATGTAGATACAAATGTTGAGGCTTTTTTTTTTTCGCCAGGATGTCCTTTTCAGATTTCCGCCATCAATATTCCATCCTTGAGATCTGTAACCTGACACCCGACGCACTCATGGATAACAAGTTCAAGCACTGGGCCCTGTCCGAGTTTGAAGAGGGATGGAGGCGGGGCTCCACGGCTGGGGGCTGCAGGAACTACCCGGGTACCGTCCTACATTACGACATATCTACACCCATCTCCATTACGTTCATTGGCGCCGAGTTAGCTGACACGGTGATGCAAAGCGACTCACAACAAGTGCATCCAACCGTTGACATCCAACCCAAAAATTGCAGCAATGCAGTAACCCTTGAGGGTTCCGGTCTACATGTAGTTGAGGGTCAACAACTCCTTACCTGCTCCGTAAGGAAGCAAGTCTCTTTAGAAGCGTAATGAAGCTTAATGACTAAATAGGCAATAGTATTGCGACTGCTGCATCTAACAGTGAATGATGCCGGTTCAATGGCCTGGTGCCAGACTCTTTCTGGAAGAACCCCCAGTTTGTCATAAAGCTGGTTGAGGAGGACGACGACCCCGACGAGGGGGAAAGGGGGTGCACGGTCATCGTGGGTCTGATGCAGAAGTACAAACGGCGCATGAGGAAGATGGGCGACGACCTGGAGTTCATGGGCTTCGCCATTTACGAGGTACGGCAGGCCGTTTGGACACCAGAGTGTAGCGCAAGGAACATCTCATTCCGTTGTTTAATTAAGATGGATGACCAACCCCTTTATCTCTCTTCGCCTTGTTTTCAGATGCCCAAAGAGGTACGTATGAAAGAGGAGGTAGTATGTAAAAGGGCTCGTTTACTTTTGGCCAAATTACACAAACACGTGACGTGTTGTCAACGAAGATTGAACAGGGATGGTTCGGCTCGTGGAAAACTCTGAACAAAAACTGCTTTAGTTATATGGCAGGAAGCAAGTCCACCTGAAGAAGAGGTTCTTCCAGACCAAATGCTCGGAGGCGCGGTCCGAGACCTTCACCAACATGCGAGAGGTTTGCAATCGCTTCTGCCTCCCGCCTGGGGAGTACCTTGTCGTACCGTCCACCTACGAGCCCGACCACAACGCCGACTTCTACCTGCGCGTCTTCACAGAGAAGCAGGCGGATTTCCAGTACGGCTGTTCACCACCAGGAAGCAAAAATGATATTATTGAACTTTTCCAACATGAAAATGTGACCATATGACCGTGACTTTTTTCCCAGAGAGATTGATGACCCAATCGAATGCCACGTCAAACAGGTGCACAAGCATGATGTCTTATGAACTGCATCCATGATGTCCTATGAACACACAGAATCATGTCTTAAGAGTTCTGCTTTGTCATTGACGCCTCTACAGATTGACATCGATGAAGATGATATAGATGACAGATTTAGGAGTCTGTTTGGAAAACTCACTGGAAAAGTAAGTTATTCATACATCTATTTCAATATAAATCAAATCATTCATATCAATCACAGCCTCCTTCGGGAAAACAAGTAGAAAATACCACTTAGCTTATAGGTGGAGCTTGAGGTTATTCTGTTGCAAGGAAAATGATATGATCTCTTTACACAGGATTTGGAAATGTCCAAGTATGAACTGCAAAGAGTTCTCAACAAAGTGGTGGAGAGGCGTAAGCAAGGTTTTTTTTCTTCTCATATCTGCTCATTGTTTAAACGACATTTAATAAAATATCTTTCTGGGCATTTTCTGTTCACAGGGGATGACCTCAAAACCACTGGGTTTAGCTTAGAGACGTGTCGCAACATGGTCAACCTGCTTGATGTATCCTTTCTATATTGCAGTTCTTCGAAAAGTAATTTTAATGGACAGTATTGGAAGTACATAAAACATCCCATTCTGAAACCCCTTAAATCATCTTGTCCTTGACCCGGTTATAAATAGAAAGATGGAACTGGAAAACTTGGCATTGTCGAGTTTAAGATCCTGTGGACTAAAATTGAGCAACTTCTGGTGGGGCCTGGTGTATTAGTGTAAATAAATATGACATCATAGCAAAATATGATGACAGACGCTCAGTGATGGGTCTCTGATTATGATTGGTGTGGCCTCTGGGACAGGTGGTGTACAAGAAAAGAGACGCAAACAACAGTGGCTGCATGAGTCCGACTGAAATGCACTTGGCTGTCGAGGAGGCCGGTGGGAATGTTTGGCTTAAGCGCAGAAGGCCCAGACACTGAATGTTCATGTTCTTCATTACATACAATTTCCAACTCAACAATTGTTAGCCTTTCCAGCCTGCCTTTTCTTTACTCCCAAACTTGCATTTATTCTTTTCTTTGTCTCATTTGCTAAAATATACATTTTGTGTGTAGGATTCTCCCTGAGCACCCCCTTGCATCAAATCATCCTAGCCCGCTATAGTGAGCCAGACCTCAGTGTGGACTTTGACAACTTTGTGTGCTGTGTGATTCGTCTGGAGACCGCGTTCAGTGAGTTGATTTGTTTTTCAATGACAACGGTTCTCCAGTCACACATGCACAGCGGTCACAAAGGAGGAAAAGAATTTATAGAAATTGTAACCCTTCACTCTCGGTTTCCCACAGCCACCTTCAACACCCTGGACAAAGACCACGGGGGCAGGGTGAAGCTGAATGCTCTAGAGGTAGTCCGGACCAACCACCAATGTGTTGACAGAAGTGCCTTAACATTCAACACTGTGACTCAACCCACCCTTTTACCTTTCGTTCACAGTGGCTGGAAATGTCCATGGTGTTGTAGAGCAGCATGGCGGATCCACAGTGGGCAACACCGTCTGAGTGAATCCCATATGGCCCATCATTAAGTACGCTACAGCGTGCACACCGTTGAGGTCACATTCCCCCCTCTCACATGCATCACTCGATAAATGTGTGTTTTGGTTGTGGTAATAAAGGAAACGTCCATCTCTGGGAAGGTGTTGTTCATTGGCTGAAGTCTTGAGGTACACGGCAGACCTAAAGTAGGTTTCCTGTAGGTTACATAATCACGTGTTGAAAGCCAAGGTAGGCCTCTGTTCTCCCAACACACCTTGAGTGCTTTCACAAACAAGACTTTATACCACACGCCGCGGAAAGTCCTCTAAACAATTAATGGATCGGACCAGGAGGAAATGCCTCTTCACGGATCTGATTCATGAGGGCGTTTACTTTGGTTGCCTTGATCCAACTCTTGTTGGGGCATCACTAGCAATGCAGAGGAATTTCCCTTAGGCCTGCTGCGCAATGTTCACCATCTGCTGGTGTCCCTGTCCATATGCAGCACTCTATCACTGGTTTGGATGACAAGTAGGCCTATTAAGGTTTTAATAGCACATATCTAACTTTTCCATTAACTTAATGCATCTATTGTCAAAGTTTCTAGTGGTGCCTTTAAATTTGTAATTAACCCACTTATATATGCCCTCCCTTAATAGTAGGCCTACAGCGTCCATAGACGAAAAATCATGTGATTTCTTCAGTTAACAATAAGGTTGTTGCCCTATAGCTGTCTCAACCATAGCCCTCAGAATCAGAAAAGTCATGCTATTTTCTAGGCAACTACAAGCTGTTTGTGACCACAGTCGAGGCCTCGTTGACGAAAATGCCTTCTCAGACGTGTCTCCGTTTACCTTATTAGGCTGTGAAACACATCACGTTGCACTAAGGTTGAAATGTTTGCAGCGTTGCCCATATAAGGTGTTCCTCGCATTTACCGCCTCTTCCTGGTTCCTCCCCACCTACCTGCAGAGTTACCTGAACCGGAAGTCGCTACTTAATTAATTTTAATTATGATTGAAACTGTTCGTCTTTGTTGCAAAAATAAATATACACCGTGACACAAAAGTGCGAATTCATGAGCGAATTCAATTTTTTGGGGGGGGATACGACCATTGTTGGATGTAGTCTAATTCCACTCGCGCTGGCTCACCTGAGGGCGGGAGTTTAAGGTGTGCGCTATCTGCGTGCCTCCACCCATTCGGATCTGCTCCTCTCCTGCTACAACCCATCTGCCGCTGCGGAGTACACCTCTTGTCGTCCTACTCACCCACACGTTAAAATGGTAAGTAGCTTTCCTCAAGTGGGGCTTTGGTTATTTTTCTTGTGCTCGCTAGCACCACTTCCATCTTGAACCTAATGAGTTAATTGTATGCTGTTTAACTCAAAACACTCAAAACAATTAAGTGTTTTTTTGTGTGTTGTAAAGTTTATTTGTAGGCTACAGAGACAAGGGCACAGGCCTATCCATCCATAAAATGTGTACTAGATGCCAAAAAGTGTTGGTTTCTATGTGAAATGTGAGTTGTGCTGAATTCTACCCCTCGGCTACAGCTAGGCTAGCAGTTACAGCTAGGCTGAGCCTGTGGTAACTTGTTCCCATGTGCTGGAATGCAGCAGTCAGTCCTTATCCTGGAATGCTGGAGCCAAGCCCTCTTATTTTTTTTCATTCACATTTCACTTAATGGTGCATTGCTTTAGTTTATCCCCCCCCCCCCATTTTAATCGCATTATTTTCATTATTTTTTTCTCCCCCCAAAATGGGTTAAGGTACATTTCACTTAATGGTGCATTGCTTTAGTTTATTTTTCCCCCATTTTAATCGTGTTGTGTTTCATTTAACTTTTTTTTTGGTGGGGGGGACTTGTATTTTATGCGACTGATTGTTCCCTGCGTTCTTGCCAAGCCAATGAATATTCAAATGACTTAAGATGTGGTTTGCCAAATAAACTATTTTTGTTTACAGACATCTGGAGTCTTAGTCAATGATGCTGCTAGAGCAGCAATCGACGAGATGAAGATCCACCTACAGAAAGATGATCCACGGAGTAGGAACAAGTTCTTGTTCTTTAAAGTCGACCAGGTTAAAGGCGAAATCGCCGTACACGAGGCCGTCACGATGACTGATCTGATCAAGTACAAGGAAAAGGATAACCTAGACACCTACGGTGTCTTCCGGAAGAAGCTACAGGAGTACACTGCGTGCTACGCCTTATGGGACTGCTGCTACGAAACCGACCTAACTGAGAAGTCTGAACTGGTCTCTCTTATGTGGTAGGCTGACTACTCATTTGCTATGGCAAAAAAACTTTGTAGGTTCTTGTTTACACTGCCAAATGGAATGAACATGCATTATTTTCTTTCTTTTTTCTCCCCAAAATGTTTTGTGCCTTGAAGGGGGTACGCTAGTAGAAAAAGGTTGAGAACCACTGACTGTTTACATCTGCAATGGGGTGATGCAAGACTGTACTTCTGTGATCTAATTTGGTGGCACTGTCCAGCTGTGTGACTAAAATAAACGATCCATTTTGCAGCAACAGCAAAAATGCTCCTTTTTCTTCCCAGGATCTCTGAGGAATGCGGAGTTAAGGAGAGGATGTTGTATGCCACGTCCAAAAATTCATTGAAAAAGGCACTTTCAGGTAATTTCATTTTGCCTGCATCTCTGACTTGAGTGAAACATTTCCCAAACGTCGGTGGCATTCAGCTTTGCAACAGAATTGTAGTGCCAGCAATGATGGTAGAGATTTGTTGTTGTCACTTTCATATTGGTAAAGTGTGTAGTTTCTATGTGGATACAAATTTAAATGTGTGTTTTTAATTTCTACAGCTTGCGGGATTAAACATGAGTGGGAGCTGAATGACAAGTGCGAGGTCAATGACCTAAAATGCCTTTGTAAGAGATTCCCAGGACAGATCCTCAAGTTGGAGGGGTGTGATCTCAATGATCACCATTGATCTCCATGATCTCCGTGATCACCGCGATCACCGTGACCGTGATCAGCGTGATCAGCGTGATCTCCGTGATCACCGTGATCACCATGATCACCATGATCACCCCAATCACCACGATCACTAGTTGACTTTAACTTGTTCCATTGTCTAGAACTATCATGTTTTCTATGATGATCAAAGATCAAATAAAATGTGTTGAACATGATTATTTAACTGGAGCATACGTGAAAAAAAAATTATATACAATTTTCAATGACTATCGATTATTCTGCAATGCTGTTCTTGGTAATAATCAATGTAGATGTAATTCAGAAGGGCTTTTACATAAAGTATCTGTAGTCACTTAACGTTGGTTTCATACTCGTGCCTCTAATGGTTTCTTAAGTTCCAGTAATGCACCCCCTTTTTCTCAATGTCATCTTTTGTGGGTTCTACTCTGCCTACTTGTTTGAAATATTGCATTATGAATCAACAGCTTGGTGTGAGCTTCAGAAAGTTTCAAGTAGAAATTCAAGTCCCAATATAAAATGTACTTTGAGCCCATCGCCGCAAGTAGGCTTTGGTTTGTAATAAAAGGACACCCTCGCTTATTGAACGTGAATTTATTTATATTTAAACCAGTAGCTTTACTCATGCTGGTTGGTTAGAACCACCATAATGCAGATCAAATGACATCGTCAACCTTGTAAGTTGTCAAGCAGTATTTTGTCAAAGGTTTTCTAAGATGCGTTGCACCCGGGCTAAGCGGCAACATTGATGTTGGGAGATGCGATAAGCAGTGACGGAGCTATTCCTCAGTGCAACATGCTTGTAATAATACATTGAATTTGTAGAGCACTTTACATTTAAAAATCTCAAAGTGCTTATGAGGGGGGGAAAAAGGTTTTCGGTACATACCGGTAAAAGAGAAATTAGCAAAAGGTTTTTTTTAAGAAGAGGTCTTTAGGTTTTGTTTAAAAACAGCTGTAGTCTGTGGGGCCTTCAGGTGGTCAGGGAGGGCGTTCCATGATCTTGGGGCAGCAGCGGAGGAAGCCCGATCGCCCACGGTCCGGAGCTTGGTCTTGGGTGGTCTGAGGTGGTGTGCTGATGTGGAGCGAACGGTGCGTGAGGTGGTCTAGGGGGTGAGGAGCTCCTGGAGGT
>JAOPJJ010000037.1:3233729-3250970 GCA_027122795.1 Enchelyopus cimbrius
CCCCCCCCCCCCCCCCCCCCCCCCCCCCCCCCCCCCCCCCCCCCCCCCCCCCCCCCCCCCCCCCCCCCCCGAGTGTCGCCGGAAAGGAGGAGCGCTGTGACTGGTCTGTGGGTGAATTCATTACCGAACCGCCACACCAGGCGGAGTTCTGTTTGCTCAACATCAAAAGCGTCCAAAGTATTCCTTAGCAGGAAGACGTGATCAACGGCCGCCCGGCAGTGGAATGCAGAGCGCCCCCCCCCCGGTAAATACACAGACCTTGCTGAACAACACACCACCACAACAGCACGGCTCCCAGGGCCATTGATTTACTGGCTCCGTATTAGACTGGTTCGCACAGGGGCCCGCTCTGAGCGCTGATATAATAGGTATCCAAAGCCATAACAGCTGACAGGCCAAATCCCTTTTTTTTCGCCCTAATGAGAAAATGATGTGCTGTTTAATCGCCTGGCCTTGAGAGCAAAGCCCCACAATGGCGAGATCCATTGATATTCAATACGGCTAAGTTGCCAGATTCTGCAGACCCTAACCCAGAATTTCCAGCAAATACCAATCCACCGCAGCGCAGTTCTACTCAGAAACACATTCATCACCACTAATGAACAACACAAATTGCCACTGGACACATTTCTGATTTCAATATTAATAACAGGGCTACAGGGGCCAATCAACCATGCTAACTTCTAGGGAAACGCTAGGTAATTGAAAGCTTTTGATCCCATGGCCAAATATGGCGAGGGCCACACTGCGGGAGAAAAAAATGCAAAATCACAGACGTGAAATGAAAACGTTTCCCTTCAAAATGATGTGTGTTTTTTTCAAACCACAAACAGAAGGGGGGGTCTGAAAAGCGTAGCCAAACCATTGCGGTTTAATATATCGTTTCCACCAAGGCACACAATCGCTTTATCTCCTGAATCAGAACTCTGCACAGCACCGCTCCATCACGGAATATGATTAATACCCTGAGCCACAACCCAGGTTCAAGGCTTAGATAATAAAGTTCTGATCCTCGCTGTGCGGTGATATCATTTACTAAATCACGGAAGAGATAGAGAACATTCTGGGCGATATCGGGGGGGCCGATTTGTGCCCAAACTACGTCGATACGGGACCGGGGGAGCGCAGACGACTGTGGCACGACCTGATAAATGACGTCCCCGCGGGTAATTCTGCCAGAACAAACAGAACGATTCACGTAGAACCCAACCTGCTGCTCGTCCACCCCTTACTGAAACTATTTGCCTCGACGTTATTAGCTATCCTGTTTTTTAGTTTTCATACAATCTCAGACTGTCAAAACTGGATAATTTGAGTTATGGAATTCATATTGTTGTCAGAATTGCAATCAGCGTGAGATCAGTTGATAAACAGATCAAACAAACGGTAACTCTGATTATGACAAATACCACAATTGTAGACACACTAATAGACATGGTAGTAAAACTTTTCCCATCCCTCGTAAACATTAATTCTCAGTAGCTCCAGGTTCTGCTTTGCCTTCTTGTCGAACAAAAAATGGAATGGGAAGTTCAATGAAGTCTCTGCCGCTATAATTACATCACTTAGGATAATTTATACAATAAACCTCCTGTTTATTTGCAAGAAAGCAGAACACCTCCTCCAGGCTTTTAGAATGGAGAGTGCTTCCCTAAGATGTCTGACATGTGACGGGTCAATGTGGGTACACAGTCAGGCTACAGGCTTGTTTACCAAGCGCAGATCTGCTACCGCGTTATGCTAATGTACTTTCAGCTGACAAAAAGGAGAATGGAGGGATACGGGATAATTACGAGGACACTGTGGCGACAAACATGACTTCGAACGTGGCAGTTTAGCATTCACCAAAATTCCTCATTATCATTAGGCTTGCACCGTCTCCAGCCACGATATGAACTGAGCCGGGCACTGACCGGGAATTAAAGGGGAAATCAGATCCAAAATGGCTCCGGAAAGGGATAATAGACAAGGGTAGCCGCAAACAAACCCAGTGTTTACAAGCAATCAAGGTCGGTGCCAAGGTTATCAGTGGTTCAGGACGACGTACTCATTCCTCAAGGCTATCCCCGTCGACTTTTTCAAAAGGTCAGCCATTAACTATGTTGTAACAAGAAGGCACAGCTTACCAGCAAACACTTTGCTACTGGATAAAGACCCATTTGTGTCATTTCCTTTAAGGTCCCCAACACAGGCAAAAAAAGATTCATCATTTAACCTTTCCTTTATTTGGTTGAGTTCTAAAACACCCGGGTTGCATTGTTCTAGAACGTCACCGTGATTCATGACCGCTCCCGCTGAAGCCTAGTCAAACCTCTAATTGTCCACTTATCACCAGTACCACCTGGGAACAATGCGAGGCCCTTCCCCCCCAGCCCTAAAACACTCACTTCCAATCAACGCTTAAGTTTTTCTAACGGCTAAATATTAGCCGCCTTGGTCACGCCGTTGAGTTATACCCGTTTAGCTCAAACGGGTATAATAGGCAGTGTCTGCGCCAGCTGACAGAATGGTCCGTCACAGGCCAGAAAGTGCTTTGGTTCCCGCCTTGAAACAAATGGATTTCACACTCCACCTGCAGGGATGCCGGGGAAAGGTGTGAATGGGCACCGGAGATGAGCCACAGGACCACCAGCTCACCGAACTACAGAGCCAGCCAATTAGTCTCGGAGCGGCAGGGGGTCTCGTGCCGCCCCCCGCGCTACACCTGCGAAGGAATTGGCGCCGTGTGAAGTCCTACTTTGTCGGCTATTTTAACAACGAGCTATTAGAGGATCTGCCGCAAATGCAAAGGATCCAGACGGAAATGGAGAAGCCACGCGTTTGCGCGATCAGAATTCAAATGACGGTGCAGGCTAACGATGAAGACGTTTAAAACCATCAGAAAACAAATCCCCCCCCCCCCCTTCATCGCCCAACGTCAAGACACGCTTGATCTGCAGTGCCAACGTCGGTCGCGGCACTTCCTTCCACACAATGCTAACAGAGGAGCCTGCATTAAGTCTCCTCCCCCACCAAAACCCACAGATAGGCGTGACAGCTTCAATAAAGACGCTAATCACATAATGCCTCCATGCCTGCCACCCTCCAAATCCTACCATGTCCTTGGTGCTCGTCGACAGCGGAGACTTGATCTCCCTCCAGCTCCCGATGATGACTGGCTGAGATGATGCATTCAAAACTGGAAGTGACTCAACGTTTTCTGACACGGTTCATTTGGTGGCTAAAAAAGCATTGCGAGCGCACGCGAGTGCCTTTGGGATGAGCACATTGGCTCGGCGGGGCCAACGAGCAGAGAGCAGGCCGGGGAGAGGACCAAAAGGGGTTTGCGTTGTCACATGGAAGGAGAGTGGAGGAATCGGAGCTGTCGAGAGAGCGGAGGTATTGTCAGCTCAGATGGCTGAGAGCCAGAGTGTGCTGAAATCCTGACACTAAGACGCTGTCAGGCTGCCCCAAGGAATAAGTAGAGGAGAAAATGCTTTGCATGACATTGATTTGAAGCAAGGAACCGCGTTGATGGAAAGCAATAAAGGGAAAAGAACGGACCTGCGTTGCATATGCTTAGGAAAAATACAGTGGGTTTCTAATGATATCTAAGAGACTGGTTCTGTGTTAATAACAGTTTGTTTTTTTAATTTCCCTACTTCAGCAAGTGGGCAATATTTACACAACAATAAAGGAAGTTAAACAATTGGAGAAAAGAGGCCTTCTGAGAAAAACTGCTTTCATATTAAAGAGAACGTATGCAAAGCGTTCAATCCCACCTGAATCTGGTATTGAGCAGGGAAACGACGCGTTTGCTCAGAGTTCTGACGTTTAGCATGCATTGTGTGAGAGATACATTACCAAGCTGTTATATGTTAGGAACGCAATCTTAGCAAATGTTTGTTTACCAAAATACACACACACACACAGAATGAGTGTGATATAGAAAGGGGAACATGAATCCCAAATAGAATGAAAGAAAACAAACTCAGGAAACAATTTTGCTCAATTCTCTTGATGGCAAGATGATCAGTTTTTCAGTTTAAGAAAACCGAACACACACAACAACGTTTTAGGAAGAGGCAGTGGTCTGACAACAACAGAAGATAGTCATCTATGTTTTGGTTGCTAAATGATTGGGTAAAAATGTTCAATATGACGCACAGCCTTCACTATGGACCGTGCTTCTTCAAACAGTATCCATAAGCCAGCAGATTGGCTGAACAAACAGGTTGACCCAACAGGACCTGATCCTTACTGTATCACCATACAACAGGGGTTACGGTGATCAATACCGATCACAACTGCCCATCGCCGCCCCCCCTGTCCTGAGACCCTAGTCAGCTTTACCCCAGGGGTCCATTGGTGCCAGAATTCCAGAGGGGTTGAAAAGAGGGCTGACCGATCCAGGCTCCAGGCTCTCCCTGGCAGACACCTGACTGCACAGTCCCTGACGTTCAGACTTTGGAACAGCAGTGTGGATTGCATTACACCACGGAAAAACCTGCACTAATCGAGATGCGCAGAACATGCCAAGACCGGCCCGCCGGGGTCTCGCAGAACAGCAAGCCCACCAGGCACCGATCCGGCCAGAGGGGGAAGCCCACTTTCAAGGCTTATTGGGTCTGCTTGTTGTGTTGAATTAGGAAATGAAGAGATAAACTGTGCTGTTCTGTGCAGATGTGAAGAGTCCTGTGTTGTCTCTTGTTTCTGGTAATTGCACAACTTGAGTCCTCTGGGTCCTCAGAGTGTTAACATCCAATCTCAAACGTAAGTACCGGCTACTTTCATTGTGTGCTTTTCTTTCCCCCCCCGCACATGCCTGAACCATGTGCTGCTCCAGCAGTGAGCTGGAGTACAGACAGCCCCCCCCCCCCGCAGGCCAATGGGAGGCCTGGGCCCTCAGGGCTCTAAGGTATATTTACCTTTAATCATGGCTCTGTAGAGGGAGGGCCCGGGCGTGAATTAAGGGGTAATGGAGGCGAGCGGCATTATAGAAAACTCAGTGTAAGTGTTTTATGGCAATCAAAAATCAGTTTGAGCTCTGTAGACTCTAACACCTCGGGATGATGGGTTCAGATCCAGAGGAATTTAGCCGGGGTATGCATAATCAAAATGACTTCATTTAATCCCCAACTGAATTTTAAGTGCTTATCAGAACCGGAATACTTCAATATTTCAATGTACATTAATGCCATCACAGCCTAAGATTAACGTCATTCAAGCAATGACAGGTTTCAAGGAAATGTGCGAGGAACTGCTCCGTACCACCCAGCCTGAGATAATCAATGCCTTAAAGTCAAAAGGTGACCTCACCTGATAAGCCCTTTTTCCTGCTAAGCCGATTTTACTCAGTGAAAATATCGCCTATGGTTCCACAACGACGTCTCAGAATACATGGGCCGCCCAAACACATTTCCGTGTTTGACAGAGGCCTGACTGGGTGGGTTGGACTATAGAGCACCAACGTCAATACAATGAAATGAATGACTGAGAGCCGACAACCATCCACTCATCACTGAGAGCGCACGATGGATTGGACGTTTCCAATACTCTGAGTGAATCCAGGGACGTCCTCATCGATTTAAGGAAGGATATCGGACCTCAAAGACACTCGTTTATTTAATAGCATTAGATAGATCTTTATGACGGATACGGCAACTGAGGAAACAGATAACTGCCGGTTCAGTTAATAGGCAGTTTCCTAAAGCATATGCATTTACAAAGTAATAAAATGACAACGTGGGTAGTTTATATTGATAGTATAATCCTCATATTCATTTACTACACTATAACAAAAAGTTATGATCAAATCAGGAAGATTGTTTACCCTGTTGACTTCAGCTGCCCTGAAAAAGATTGAATATTCTTTGGTTCAATATCTAATAAATAATTCCTACAGCGACCCAAAGAGGACAGAGCCAACGGTTAAAGCGTCGTAAATACTTCTGAGGACCCAGTCGTGACACTGAAACACAGCGAGGCCTGTGGTTCAGTGAAGCCACGTCAGCCACAGAGCTAAACGAACAACCACCTACACAACAAAAGAGGCAGCAGACCAAATACGCACGGCGGCGAGGCTGCCGGCAAGGATAACGCCATCGTTCATTTTGTAAATGAGCGAGCCCCACTCGGTCAACCCAACCTCTGTGTAAGGTCACACGCTCGCTCCGGTGCTTCCCGGTCCAATAACAGCCTTCGATCTGCTCCCCCATG
The DNA here is from genome assembly GCA_027122795.1 of Enchelyopus cimbrius. NCBI lineage: Eukaryota > Metazoa > Chordata > Actinopteri > Gadiformes > Gaidropsaridae > Enchelyopus > Enchelyopus cimbrius. The sequence continues at coordinate 3,239,928 of JAOPJJ010000037.1, forward strand.
ACTCCCACAGCAATGATCCTAAGAGCAATGGCCAGAGGGCGGATACGTCATGTGACGACAGACTTCCTTTCAGAAAGGGTGCCGCCTGTGGTCTGTTGTCGGCGGTTTCTCCCTTTGACTGAATGCCGGGGTGGGGGGTGGGGAGAGACAACCCCAATCAGTCACACATATGCTGTAAGGGCGTCTCCGTAGCGCCGGCCTCCGCTGAGCGCCGTGGTCATCAGATGTCCCAGAAGGTTATCCGCAGGGGGGGGTCCATCATTTCCTCTCTCCGCTCAGCCGGGTTGGGGGGAGCTTGTTCAAATTAGCGCATGAATAGATTTACACCGCTAAAGCAGAAGGGGACTCACAATGGGTCGTCCTTCGTCCTTCATTGTCTCGAAGGGGCCGGAAGGCCGCCGTCTTCTCTCTCACTTTCACCCTCTCTCAAAGACACCCCTGGTGTCTTTCGACCCCAATTTGGCGCGGTACCACATGGCGCGCTGACCGTACGGCGTGGGATGACATCACACACCCGGGGCCCTTACACGGCCCGGCGGTGTGACAGAACGTGCAGATGAAGCAGGAGCGCGCACCGCATGGGGTCCGCCAGCGGGGCCGCGCGGGCGGAATAGGGACACCCACACAACTTTGTTTGTGATTGACGGGGGGCGAAGAGGGGAGACAGCTGACGACTGGTGTCATCTGTCACGGCTAACACTAGATTAGCAGTATTCTACAAACAAAGGGGGAATCTGGGGGATCTCCACCCCAACAGGTCGACTACTGTACTGAGAGAGCATCTGGTCAGGCAGCCCGGCCGCAGCCATACATCACTACCTTCCTATCAGCCAGGGCTCCTGTTGGGGGAGATAGGTACGGCACAACACCGGGGACCAGCACACAAAAACACAAAATCCAGTCAGCAAGTAAGTTATAGTGGACTGCTGAAGTGAATGTATTGCCAAACTCAACCAATGGGAGGCTAATCTGCTGCAGTTATGCAACTAGCGCTGCAGTGGTTGAGATAATTAGCCTTGTGGAGTTCAAATGAAAACAGTCATGTGGGAAAGGTAATTGCTTTCACACGTTGCTGCACATACCTTTTTAATAAGAACATACCTTGAAAATTATCAAGGGGGCCCATTTTATTTTTAGTAGGTTAAATATATGACTATGTGTAAAGAACAGACCCATGTTCTGCTTTCGGTTGGATGGGGGAGTATGATATCCTCTGGATCGCATTTAAACACAAAGATAAGCTCTTGATGGTCGGTGAATCATTTAACTTGATCCTATATGATATAATCCACTATAATTGATGAGCTCTAAAGTAGTATACAACCAGACAGCATGACGAACCGGATCCGTCAAACGTGATGTTTATGTTACAGCGCGTCGTGTAAACATGATGAGACGCATAATCTAGTCAAACAGTATACCGCGACCGATAAAATATCCTGACACCTCTGAAATACGCGATCACTTGTGGACCTCATGAAGGCAAACACTCGCAGCAAATGTTTACGTTGAGCGTTGGATCACCCAGAATTCAATACAGTTATAAAACACCTTATGGTTTACCAAAATCCATATGCAATAACAATTTAATCACTGCTCTCACACCTGCAGTGGGAAGTTAGCGATGAGAGGATTGTTGGTCCCACAAGCAATTAAACATGTCAATCCAGTCCTGTAATGTTAATAATCAATCCCCTATGTTCAATTTCAACTATACATATCCTGGATTTGGTACTTCCCATTATTGACTGTTGCAGAATTGTTTTTAGTGATTTATAATTTTTATTAATATAATTTTTGTTGCCGTTATTGTTTTTGTTGTTGTCGGGTGTCCTTGAGTGCCATGAAAGGCGCCCCAAAGAAAATGTATTATTATGATTATTAAATATCCTAGACATATCTTGTGTTAATGCTGATCGACAGCGATTTAAATCGTATTATCAAAAAAATCCTATCCTATAACTTAAACATTAGTTTCCCCTAACACTCCCGCTGTCCAGCCAGCCGGGCTCCGCTAGCTCACGTCGGTAGGTCAGGTAGAGTAGACAAAACACTGTTTTAAATTCCGAAAGTCTCCCGTCTTCTAACTGCAGGGGTTAAATCTTACGCTATGCAGCTTTAATGCTTGCCTTCATGTGCCCGACGGAGTTTGCGTTGAAGCGATGCTAGCTGGTGTCATTTTACATTTGGCATCGGTACGCTAAAAAACAACCTAAAACAGATGAATGTCTGTAGGTCAATATCAGTAATTATTGGATGTGGAAGGGGTTTAGTTGGTTCCCAGCCGTAACCGTGCCAGGGGTCCACATTAAAACATAAAGCAAAGGCCTTCACTGACCCACACTCCCTCCAGCCCCGGCGCCATAATGATGATGCAGCAAATCAATGTTTATGGAGGCGATGAAAACATCATTTGCGAGCCCCATAGCAAGGAGCGCAAAATAAGATGAAATGCCACGGGCACCCATAAGTGAACAGAGATGCACTGCTTGAAGGATGATTTCATTAGCCTAGCTGATAGGTGAAATCTGTGAAGACGCACTGTTTGTCTTTTCTGTGCACTTTAATCCATAAGGGATGCGGTTGGTTCTTGCACAGCTATGGGACACGGTGACTGGGCAACACAAAATACAAACCTGTGCCTCTTACTTAGCATTGGAAGCGGAGCAGTGGGATGATGATCGTCTCTGTGTGGTCGACGTCAGGTTATGACCCCTTACAAGGTACCTTCATGGGGCAGAATGTGGGCATCATTTTACTTTATCCTTTATCCTGTCTGTTAAAAAGGATGGATGCCAAAATAAAATCTGTCAGGAGTTGATATTTGTACATCAAATAACCCTGAAGCTCTGAGAGTTAGGGTTGGCAAATTATTGATCGGTTCGCCTTGGCTGTGTTTCAAAAGATGACAGTGAAGGCAAAGAGAGGATGGAAGTATTTTGGTTCAAACCCCCGTGGAGCTGTGTACGAAACATAAAATGCAACGCTCACCCTCATAAACCACTCTGTCCATCAGCTGCCAACAACAATTTTGGGGCAGGTATTTGCTACCGTTACGGTTACTGTAATTGTACCATGATCCACGCAGGAGCTACACGGGGAGCGTAAACATCTCAATTTATGGATGACAGGCCTTTTTAAATGCATCGCAAAAAAACAACACAAACACAACACGCAACAAAAGAAGAATAAAAGAACGGCGACGCAAAAAAATATCTCCGGCGTCAAGGTGACCCTTGAGATATTAACCGTGCCTGAGAAGGAAAGATGCTGAACAGCCATTTGCAATTTCAAAAGCTATTACCTTCCTGCCAATCCATATTTCATGAACAACTAATCACCGCCTTCATATCAGTTTGTCTTTATATACCCCCGCCCCCCGCCCCCCCCGACCTATAGCACAGATCCCCGCGGCCGGCAGCAGCAGCCGGTGGGAGGCATGAATCACCATGCCCCCTTATCGATCCTGAGGCTCTCATTGGAAAACAACTTAATGAACATTCGCCGGTGCATCACACAATGCATCGGAGTGTTCCAGGAGATAAGTGTTTCCTGGGATTGACAGGGGAGAAGGAGAGGGAGAAGAAAACAGGACCCGCTAGGAGCCTGGAGTCCAGTTGAGGTGGGATCCATGGATTTATTGATCGGGCTCTCCCGAGATACGAGATGGGAGAATAATGATGCCCTGAATGGTTTCAACCTGGGATTGCGGCAGGCTATGAGGGGGGAGAGAGTTGACCACTATCACGATCCAGTCGCACAGCCAATGAGGGATCAGCCGATCCTGCTGATCCCGGGGTTATCATTCCTTGTATTGACATCTCGGCCGCGCCTTGGGAAAAGGCAATCATCCACATCCCTCCGCCAAAATCACGTGAGCTAGATCTCTGTGAGGGCAACAGAAAATAAACCGCAGTACAACTACAACTAGACTGATGATCGTCGCCGCAGAACGCTACTTCCCGGCGGAATAGATCTAAAATAAAAAGCATCTTTATCTAACGGTTTGAGAGCACTTGACTCTCCCCAGTCCCAGCCCTAAAGGCCAGGAGACTTATCCTCTGTTCCCTCTCAAGTACACTTTGTCCTAGTTTCTACACCAGATGGGCTCCCTTTTTTATTTATTTATTTATTTTTATTACTACGAAGGCGTCTTTTCAACCACTATTATCGGCACGGCAACAAAAAAAGAATGCGCACAAGTGAAGTTCGCATCCCTCATTTCCAGGTTCCAAAATGAACACCTGCCAGCAGCAAATGGCCCATAGATTTGGTAATTTGGCATGTAAAAGTATTGCGTTAGATATTAAAACAATTGTTTATCTGCTCGATTCATCCAGTCTCGCAGGAAAAGGGAGAAATGGACATTTTGGACAGATTTTAGCCCTGAATTTCACTAACCCCACGGTTTTTGACGTTTAGGAAATATAAAGCACAAATACATTGTATGCAAGAAGGCGATTAAGCCGTTCCCACCAAACACTCGACAACCGCGCACGCCAAGATCAGCATAGCTGCAGAGAAAGGCAGGCAGGAACTTTGTAGAGTACGTCCTAATTGGTGAGAAAACACATTTGACGGCCTATACATTTGACGGCCTCCTACGCAGTATTGCGGCGTATCTATTTTATTTTTTCCAGATCATTGGAGTTATACATAGCTGCTTGAATCTGAGGAATTTGATAATGTTCACTCACTAATTTGACTGAAACGGCTCCTTTAAAAGCAGAGGAAAGCAAGAAGGAGGATTAATATGTAGAGTAGCGCTCCAGGCTAATCCTACTGGTTGACTGTGATAACAATGTCAGGAGACAGACGGTCACATCGCACTGCAGCTTATTTACTCAGCGTTACATTGGATCAGAGGGCCTTGACGTGACTGCGATGGGAGATGAACTGGTTAGCGGTCAGAGCGATAGCCCTGGATGCACAGGGGCAGGGCGCCGTCATGTCCGCCGACCGGTTTGTAAAAAAACAACCGAAATACAGCTCTCGTTCTTTAATCCACGTGAAGGTCTCTCCGTCGCCCCTTTGGCCTTCCTTACGGAACAGAACGTACGACAGAACACCGCGGTGGCCCAAACACAGAAGATAATACGCACATAATCGATAACTCATTCTCTTCGAATGACCTATTTTCTTTGAGCAAGTCAAAGGCCCTGAACGCTCGCATGATGTGTGGAACATGATTAAAGATGATGTTGAAAAGAAACTCAAGGTAAAGGCAAAAGCAGGAGGGAGATGTTTGGATTTAAAACCCCAAGGAGCCGTGTCTAATACATGAAAAAAAGCAACGCTCACCCTGATAGACCACTCTGTCCATTGCGCCAACCACAATAGTGAGCAGATACAGTATTTGCAACCAGTAAAGAGTATCGTAATTGTACAAAACCAGACTCAGGTGTCCATTCCAGTGTGTGTGTGTGTGTGTGTGTGTGGATCCATTCCAGGCTCTGAAGGACACAGCCCTGGTTCAACAGTACGTGAACAGGATCCACCATCCCTCTGCAGTCATGAATAGACATCCCTCTACAATGAATACATTTTGCTCCCAGTCATTTGCATAGAGGCAGGGCCGAAGTCAGGGCCGTTGCAATGTATCGGGGCGAAGGGGGGGGGGCAAACTCAAAGTTTCACAGTTGACGCTCGCGTCTCCACACCGAACCGCAAACATTTTCCCGGGCTACGACGGATCAAAGACACACACGCACTCACAAACTTGTCTCCGCTCACACAAAAGACGCCGGCGCTGCGCCGCGGAGGAGACGTCCGTGACGTGAAAGGGATTTGAGCTTTGAGGGGCGGGGGGGGGGAAGAAAAAGAAGAAAAAGAAGAAAAAGAAAAATGAAGGGGAATCATTTTGAATACAAACATGTGGCTGTTAGAGATATCAGAGGGCTGGGGAAAAGGCTTTCTCGGTCCTCAGACATGCAGAAGGACGGAGAGATTCAGTGTCTCCTATAGTCTGCAGCTAAGCCCTCTACACACACCAGGGGGAGAGGTCTCTGGGAGCGCGCATGGGAACAACCCCCAAGCGCCCGCAGAGAATCCTGACTCTACCTGACTCTATCACACAAAACTTGTTTTTTTTATAATAATAATAATAATAATTCATTTTATTTATATAGCGCTTTTCAAAGACCCAAAGTCGCTTAAGACCCAAAGTCGCTTAGTGTGAACATTGGCGCTTTGTTGTTGGAGTTTCTGTACCGAACATGACGTGGTGGCACACAAACACACAAGGTTTAAGGTCTGTACGATATTAAATATTTAATGTTTTTAAGGAACCGGGTCAGAGAGGATAAATGTGCAGAAGAAGAAGCATTCATAGCACGAAAAAGATATAAAATTTTTTGCTTATTTTCCTTTTGACAAAGTGAGACTTTACATTATTTAACAATATTGTGAAAAGAGACTCAAGATGAATAAAGTTCATTTATCTTTCAGTTCTTCTTTAACACATGGAGGGAGAGCAAAAGTGAAACAGAGTGAGAGATAGAGAGAAGACGAGAGCGCCAGAGAGAGAATTATTTTCAATGCTTCTGCACGCAGTAGTCGCCATGAAGTGCTATGCCTTTCCCCTTTGAAACGGGTTTACAGGGAAGAGACGGAGTGTGTCTAACTACCCACTCCGCCCTCCACTCTGGAGACAGCTGGATCTGGCACAGTGTGCGTTCATGGAGATGGTCCTGCTCCAAGGATTACATCTCTCTTTTTAATTGACTGTCACTCACAGCGAGCGGTCAACGGTAACGCTCAAAGATTTCGCAGATTTCCCTTTATAATATCCCTGACAACGGATCAATACGGCAGAGCGTGAGCAGTTGGGCAGATTTCCAGTCATTAGCGATCAGCGTCAACCTGTCTGTTGTGGAGACGAGTCCTGCTAGTGAACCTCTGCGGTGACAACCCAACGAGAAGCGTGCAGTGACAACAAGACGCATTTAGCTCTGGAAGGTTCTCTATAGCCTGCCTGCTATTGTAAAAATGAGGTGATGAAACAGACTGCAGAATGACACTGACACCCAGATTAAATATATATATATATATTACAAAAAACATGTGGTTATATAAGGAAAGTGAGAATCTAAGGAAAACAAGGTAGTACGACAAACTGACAGAAAAAACATGATTTCTGAAGAAGAACGGATCAAAACAAACCATACTTTTGATTTGTTGGAACTCTTCCTTCATATTTATAAAAACAAATTTGTTAAAATGTGTATTGATACCGGGTGTGTAGATGGAAGTTAAGTGCAGGGAATTGGTATCAGTCCAATTTTAATGGAGATCATGACTTCAATCAGGACCCATGAATGAAGTATATATATTTATATATATTTATATGTATATCTATTGATATATTTATATATATGTCCCACGCTGTCTTTTTAGCATTCCATGGGAATAAACCCCAAGGCGAAACTCAACACAAATTACACAAGCGCAGACCACGCAGCAGTGGAATATCTGGATTTGATTAGAGCGTGATGGACAGGAACCACTCTCCGGATCAAATAAATAACCGCCGGCTGTTTTCCGGCACTAATGACAACCTGTTACGCTGTGAGCCGTCGTCCCGGCTCCTTCACAAAAGGCTGCTGTGTGCTCAGCGCCAGGCCGCTCCGAGAGCTCACCCACGGGCCCGACGCCGCTCAGCCCGCTGACCCACTTTCGCTGGCTGCCGAGGGCTCGCGGGTCCCCCCGGAAACCCTGCCGCAACAAAGACACCATTTTGTCTTCATTAGACCTAGAAAAATGCCGTTGCCTATAGTTTTGCTCTAAATCACATTAGCCTTGTTTACAATACGCTTACAGCCTTAATTCCGGATCAGTTACACAAACAAACAGATGGGAAATTAGATGGAAACAGCTTCAGCTCCAGAACACAAAGGTACCAGGGTAGTCAGAGAGGCTCTGCCGGTAGACATAACATGGGTAGCGTGGGGCTAGTAACGGCCCTGGACTCCTCAATAGCACCGCATTGTATCGCAGGACCATTAGTATAAGTCCACACTGTGCGGCCAGACCCTTCCAATCATTCACACACTTCACATAGGATTAAACGAAAAACCTTGATCCACACTGGAATCTTGAGGACCTCTGATAACTGGCCATCTGCTTGAGGCCAGGGGGAACAGGGAGGAGAGAGAGTGTATCAACCCAAAGGATGCCAGCACCTCTCTCGACCCGAGCGTATCCACTCCCTAAACATCGCAGATGGACCTGGGACCTGAAGGTGTACTGCTCCAGGTAAAGACTTGCAACCCGTTCAACCTGGAAACTACCACGCGTAAAAAAGATATGCCTGGATTTTTTCTGACATGCCCCCCCACCATTTTGCATCGGTGCACTGTGCATTTCGTCCGGCATTTCTTCAAAAACACTTCCCGGAGAAGCCTCAGTTGCTCCAGAGCCCTCCAGCAGACAGCCTCCCAGAGGGCATGTCTCTCAGACACACCATCGTGACGGCCCAGCACTGAATTGGCCTCAATGGGGGGGCGAGCGATGCAGTCTCTTTGAGGGAAAGGGTTGTCTGGAGATACGGTTGCAGAGGCCGAGGAGCTTGTTACGGCTGCCACGGCGAAGGCTGGACTGCAGTGGCTCGGAGGAGCCTGCGGTGGCCTGTCTGAGGCGCACAGTGCTGAACCCTCCTGCTGCCCACCTCCTCCCAGCTCCTCTGAAGAGCCCTGAAGGCAGCAGGCAGGAGGCCCCAGACCAACATAACAGCGGCTGCCCGTCTCAAAAAAAGACCTAAATATTTCCCGATTGTCTCTTCTCCTGTTACAGGAAACCCGCGCAGACCTGCGCATGTCATCGATCTGCCCATCAACCGGTTTTTCCCCTGCTAACGTTCAAACGTATGCCACGCCACAACGCTTGATTTCACGGACGTCCCAAACATTGAGCGCATTTTGTTTGTAGCGTTTCACTCTTGGCATGTCGATGGTAAATGACGCTCATGAGATATGATGACCCAACACAAATGATTCCATCCATCAGCCACGCCATTCTGATAATTCCTTCACGGATAATTGTCTCTGTGTCCATCAGGCAAATGACCGCAGCGGACAGACTGGGGGAATCTAGGGCACCTCGACGGCGTACATGGAGAATATTATCATTCATAAAATAGAAAAAAAAGACCTCTCTCCACACAAACACACACATACACACACTCAACCTCTAAATCCATCTCCATCTCCATCTCCACCAACATGATACAATCCAGGGGAACTATGGATATGCTCTACAGATGAGTGTACACACCCCCTCACACAACACAGGAAATCACAAGCTCCTCAGGGGATATTTTTAGTCTCTCTCTCTCTCTCTCTATCTCCCTCACTCTCTCTCTCTGTCTCCCCCTCTTGCTCGCTCGCCAAACATAACACAAAGGGGTTTAAGAGTGATTGCAGATCTAAATAATGTAAAGTGTGTTCTCCTGAACACCCTGGAGGACCCAGATGCAAAACGACCGGGGGATGACAGCCAACAGCTGACGAGACGCTCTGCTACGAGAGGCTTTTCGTGTTTCTCTCTCTCTCTCTCTTCCTCCCCCCCTCTCTCTCTTCCCCACATTGTGCTTAAGTGGTTTCAAAGGGAAGTGGTGGTGGTGGTGTGGGGGAGAGGTACACCCTTCTGCACCTCCTACAGAAAAACTGGAATTCTAGAAAAATACGGAGAAATCATCTCAGCGTGAACAATCTGCACAAAGCATGTTTGTGAATTGAAATTGTCGAATGAACCAAAAATCTATGTTAAAGCTGTTCTAATTCCCCTCAGTCGGTTGTACCTCTTCATTAAAATGCTGTTTTAAAAAAAATCAATCCTTTCCCAAAGTACTTGGGCTGTAACCGCTGCTCACACAAATAAAGGCTTTTGATCATTATCTTTTTGCCTCACACGCAATAGCAAAGAGTTGAGGCTTTTAAAGTGGCGATGAACCAGTGTTATGTACAGAGAAGGTAAACAGACTGGAGATGGGTACCACTGTCAGTGAAATTAAAAATCATCCCTCTGAATCAAAATGCTCATTTGTGTGAATATTTAAAACGGTTGACTTGTGAGTCAGGGAGAGAAACACCAAACTTCTCGATTGTGATGAGAAGCACTCAAAAGTCTATGCCGGCGGAGGAATTGATCCAATAACTTTCTATGGATAGGCAATTTCGAAAATGTATTCATTTACTTGTGTGTTTTGTGTATATATTCTGTGGCAGCTGTGAATGCGATACGAAAATAACTCCTTTCATCTTCAGTACGACATTATTCAGGTATGGCCTGTCAAGAGAGTGAATGTGAAACAAACAGCAGAAAATAAATGCACAACATATAGTTGGCATTAAACTTGACCCAAAACACATGATTTAAAATGCGTGATATAGAGTTAAGGATTCAGTACGCCGATTCAGCCACTAGCTAAAGGTAAAAGTACCACCTCGATTCATAAGAGAGTTACTTTGGTCAGGAAAATTTGAAAATTCTGTTAAGGGCGTCGCATTTGTTCATGTCACCCCTTCAAGGAACTCTAAATGGGATGTTTTCATACACACATTAACGTAAGCTGTCCTTTGGAACTAAATGCTTTTACTACGGTTGAGGCCAAGTCAAAAATGGCAATTAAAAACCCCTGCTATGGCTCTCAGCCCCTGTTCCTGTAAGCCTAATGAGGAGATTACCAGGGAGCTGGGAGTTTTTACAGGCTACTTCACAATATTTGAGCAAATCTCTCAGAAGAACAAATTTCTTCCAATCTATATAATTCAGCGGAATATATTGTGCAAAACACAAAACGCGAGGTGAACCCCACGAAGATGTTCCACAGACATACAGCCAGAAACGGTCTCTATGGCAACAGGGAGACTGACCTCACCGGGGACCAAAAGAGGGCTCAGCATCCAAAGCGCAGAGAGGAGTCGTGCTCACAGGGGCCTGGAGGGCCAGCCGCTCCCAGATGGTGAGGCCCGTGAGCTGGACGATCGTGTCTTTCTTTCGGGAGCGTGTGGTCCAGACCGACTGATTGCGCAGTGTTTCTTTTGG
>JAOPJJ010000037.1:3325176-3335479 GCA_027122795.1 Enchelyopus cimbrius
CCCCCCCCCCGATGCATTGTGGGAGAGAACAGAATTGACATTTCCTGGCCTAGTGTTTAGACCCCGGGGCTGATTCAGGCTACCAGAGGCGTGGTGTCCTCTGTTGTCCCACAAAGAGACGGCTGAACTGTTCTCCACATGCAGGGCTCCGTTTTCAAATATGTATCTTATAGCGTTAGGGATGGAGAACATACTACGGAAAGTCTAACGTTAGCTTAACGGCTCCCTTCACGCTACGTTACCCCACGCATTATGTGCGTCTGTATGGATATAGAGAGAGAGGGAGAGAGAGAGAGAGAGAGAGAGAGAGGGGAGGGAGAGGGGGGAGGGAGAGTGAGATGGGGAGAGAGTAAGAGAATGCTAGAAATGGTGAGAGAGAGAGCGACAGAGAGCGACAGAGGGAGAGGGGAGGCTCCGGGGGTCATCCAGTGAGATAGAAGAAGCTGTAGTGTTTTCAGCCTGGGCTCGGGGGACTGAGGGCCCGGGGCACTACAGCGTGTTCATTAACCCTTCAGCGGGGCCAGGGTGATTAGACGTACGTTTGAGTACGAGTGGCGTGTTTGACCGAGATGTTAAATCCCCGTCCTTTCGCCCTTGATTTGAAGTCACGGGCAAAGTCAAACGCAAAGATGACATTCCTGAAGAGCTTTGGACAACAAGACCTGCATATAAACAGGCAAGGCATCAGTAATCCTTCTCTGGGTGTTTTTTACTCTGATCTTATTCAAATAGGAAAGCCCCAGAGATAGCGCCGATGTAAATATACTACGACGAGCATGTGTGTTAGTGCCTGTGTGTGTGTGTGTGTGTGTGTGTGTGTCTGTGTGTGTCGTTGTGTGAGAGAGAGACAGGCATATGCTCGACATGTTACTGCAACAAGAAACCGCGGGACGCTTTGATGGATGCCCGTCTGTCGCGGTACGCAGACCAATGCATCATGGGAGATCTGGGATCAATGCGTGCGAGCTCGCTTGTCCGAGTGATTCCATGACGTGCTCAAAGCCCGTTGTGGCACACACAGACGCCACTGCCATGCCCTCACAGAGCTGACAGAGGGTGTGTGTGTGTGTGCTATTGTAAAAAGCTTCGCCTTCTCGCCTGAGATCAAACCCTGCCATCGACCGGCTAATGACAGAGCAGCCGGGGGCGGCGGCCTGATTTATACACGAGGACAGTGATGAATGATTCATGGCCCGCGCGAGAGGGACACATGACAGCTATATGCAGCCGCCCCCCCCACCGTATCGCTCCCCCTCCAAAACACACGCACCGTGCCAACACGGTCCTTCCTGTGACGCGGGCGTCTCTCTCTGCATGACGTTCCTGCGGGCCGCCTCCGTGACCTCCGACCCCCACAGCATTCGACCTGTTTGGCTCCGCCCCCAAACCCCTGCCTCTGAAGTCCACAGCTCATCCTTCACTTGACCCACTTGGCTCCTCCCCTCCTCTCCCTGTGAGCCATTTGACTCCGCCCCGCCCCGCCCCTCCCCTCCTCCTCCTCCTCCTCCTCCACGCTCCGCACCTCCTCCTCCTCCTCCTCCGCTCCCGTCTCATTGACTCCCCGAACCGTTCGCCCTTCACTGGCCGCTGCGGCGCTAATCTAAATGTGGGGGCTCACCGCTACTAGCCTAAAACGAATGAGCCAATCATTCCACATCAATTAGTCCATCCATCATTTGTGATTGGTGGAGGGAGAGGGGGAGGTGGAGGGGGGGATTTGTGCGTGCATGCGTGCGTGCGTGCGTGCGTGCGTGTGTGTGTGCGCGCACGCGGGTATGCGTGTGTGCCTGGCGGAGAGGGGGATCACTCAAGCTGCCCGCTTCGTGTTGTCGTCGTGGCGAGAATTAGACGCCGTCAAAGTGAGCTCTGACACTTTGGAAAAGTAAAGTCCCTCATTAGAGCTGCGGCATCACAGGCCCAGTCCTCGCCGTGACCTTGTCCGCAGCTCGTTTCTCCACAAGGTCCTCCATGACACGGTGTTGCTCCGAGGGCTGAAAGGTCCTTGCCACGGGTCGCCTTTCATGCTTTATTTACTAAAATCATCGAGGCATCTCCGTGTCATCCGGACAAAATACAGGCCTCTCTCGAGTCATGGCGTTTTTTCTCTGCAGTCGAGAGGTAGGCAAAATGAAACGCAGTTTGGCCGGATTGAGATGCGAACACTAATCACGGCGCAAATGCTGACAAACCGGAAGGTCGGAAATCAAAAGAGGCAGCGACGGCTAGACAATCAGTCTAGTCAATCAGCTAGACAATCAGTCTGGTCACTGAAAACACTGATCGTCACGTCTCCAACCATCTCTGACGGTAGTGCACCTCCGAATACACCACGGCGGTGGATAAGCCACGCGCACGTGGCTTTGGGTGGCAGGGACCCTAAAATGGCATCGCTCAGCCCGGCTGCCACTGCATAATTGAAGACACATATGTGCAAAACAGGCCTTCGAACACTGCTCATTAAAAATACATTAGCCACATTCGTTTTCCTGCCTCCCATCATCAGCACATTTCTTTTTTCAAGTTTGGCTGGTCACTTTATATTTAAAATCCATGACCACAAGTTAATGTAAATTACCACCGATTTTTTAAGTAAATAGATATACACACACACACACACACAGCTGAGCTAAGCACACTGAAGAGGAGGAAGATGAGGTAGAGGAGGAGAAGAGGGGAGGAGGGGATGGGAGGAGGACGAGGAGGGCGATGAGGAATCGGACGAGGAAGTGGAGCAGGAGGAGATGAGGAAGAGGATGACGAGTCCCCATCTGCAAACTCTCCTCGAACGCTCCAAAATTAACTCCTAAAAACAATTGAGACGGAAGGCGCTCGGAGACAAGTCTGCCCTCCATCGTAAAGGCCTCCCACGTCCCCCCGGGGGCCGCGTGGACCGGCGCCGATTTCCGCCCGTTCCACTCATCATATTTTACCGCTATTTTACCGCCAGCCCACGGTGGTCTGGGTCATATTTCAAATGAGTTATGCTAATGACGGAGCCGGCCATCTGTGAATGGCACGCCGTCGGTGGAGCCCTGAACGCACCTATGAGTGATGAGCGCGGTGAGTCCACTCCCAGCCCATCCGTCACCTGAGCCCATCCAGGGTGGGCTGGGGCCGGGGGGGGCCGCAGTTTGAGGGGAGACCGATCGGGGGGGGTCTTCCACATGAACCCGAGCTGGGGGCCGCATCGCCTTATCTCGGACGAGGTCCTCGTTCGTTTCCCACAATGCACCGCGCCAGCGCGTCACTGCCGCCTCTCTTCGATCAACAAGCCGGGGGGCAGGGCATAGGTGGGGGGTCACGGATCAGGCGGAGGTGGGGGGTGGGGGGGAGTGAAACGGAACACTTTGCATGACAAATGGTCTTTGGCGATAAGCAGGTTGGAACACTTAGGGGTCCTGATAAGGGATTATCTAGACCGCTTTAAACCCCCATGCCTTTAACATTCCCTGGCCTGTCTGGAAAATGTGCCGACACATGCCAAACTAAATGAAAGCCCTTCCTCTTTGTTTTGGGTGACTAGGGGTGTCTTTAAAGCTCTTTCTGCCTCTCTGATCCTCGCATGGTAAATGTTTTATAATTTCATTGCACCGGTATTTCCCACATGAGAACACATTGTCAGACTACTGTCATTCAGATTTATAGTCTGAAAAGTACCCCACACGCACACGCACACACACACGCACACACACAAACACACACACACACGCGCGTCGGGGAGGTGCGTGTGAGGTATAATTGCTTCGAGGGCTACACAAGAAACAACTCCACTTCTGTGTCATTACGTGTTCCCACTTGACTTCACTGTTTAGGCAAACGGCAACGCAGCTAGCGGACGAGACGAGCAGCGAATTACGCTAGCGCTGCAAAACACGTCTGCTGCCAGTTCCCTTCACCGCAGCCACGGGCCTGGGCCTGCCCTCTGCGACTTAGCCCTGTATGCACCCACCACCACCGCCCACCACCACCACCTCCACCACCACCACCACCGCCCAGGCGCTTCAAGTCCCCCCCTCTTTCGTTTGACTCGAGGCGGGAACAAGATGTCCGACCTGAGGAGGAGCAATTTGTTTGGGTGGTCTCCAAAGCTAAAGTCCGCCCGCAAAATGCGCAACTTACCACGATTAGCATGCTAATGAGCCCATCCCCCCCCTGGATGCCGATGACTGCAGTACATCAAAGTCTGACTGCTGGGGGAGGGGTCCCGTCTCCCCCCACCTCTCTCGCTCTCTCTGGAAGCACCAAGTATCACTACGCCACTTACGTCTGGGGCCAGAGATAGGCGGTGAGCGACGGAGAGCTACGGCGGTGACGGATATAGGAGGCGGTGCGCGTCTATGTATAGAGGCTGGAGAGAGGGGGATGAGACGAAGAGAGAGGGCACTGTGGGAGATAAAGGAACGTTTACATTAACGTCTGCCGCAGCTCTCTCACAGCTCTGAGAGCGAAGGCTTGCCGTGACACACAGACGACTGCGCATACTTCACAGGATGTCCAGAAAGGCTGGGTAATTACGTGTATTGAGCGAGGCCTCGTCGAGAGGGGTGTATTTATCAAGGCTCTTTGTCATTGGCCCGCGGTGTACTCGCCGGATCCGGCAGGGGCCTACGGGTGACAGTGCGAGTCTGCTCACCCCCCGCTGTGCGTACACAGCAGACCACACACACGCACGCCGTCACAAACACACACACCACTCAGGTTATCAGCCGGTTGTTTGGGATGAGTTCCACTTGGACGTGAAACAAATTAGATTGGCTTTCCAGGAGGGCCGAATTATGTGTCACAATATGGCTGTCAGGTCCCATCTCCACCCTTATTGCCTAAATAAATTGATAAAAGTGATCCATTTACAATACTTTCGTTCAACGGGGAACGGAGCATTCGGGGGAACTTTCAAAGCATCTCTGTATTTATGTATGTATGTATGAATGCATGTGTGTGTGCATGGGCATGGGTCGCCACAATATTATTGGGGGGACAGGCCCCCCAATAAAATATAATATCTAAAATGTCCAGCTTTAGCTGAAAATGCTTTCTTTCTGTTCAGATATTTTATGGTGGTGGTGGTGGTGGTGGTGGTGGTGGTGGTGGTGGTGGGCGAGGTTTTGGCGGTGGTTGGTTTTCGCATCGTAAAAAAAAAATAATAATTACGAGAAGGCATAGTAAAGACGCGGAGAGCCTGGCGAGGCGCCCGCTCCGGCCCGGGGAAACGCAGGAGGACAGCGCGGCGCTCAGGTGCGTGAGGCCGGCGTGATGGATGGGGCTGCCGGCGTAGCTGCCCTCCTTCTGCGGGCGCCGGGAGGACAGCTGCGCGATAAGGGGAGGAGGAGGAGGAGGAGGAGGAGGGCCCCAGGCCGCGATGCAGATCTCCCCCATCCCCGCATCCATCCACGCCACGCCACCGCCACCGCCTAGGCAGCCCGTCCTCACACACACACACACACAGAGTGTCGGCTGGCAGGGGGGCGAGGAGGAGGAAGGGGGGTTGCCGTGGAGACGCTCCCTCCCCCCCCTAGGGAGGGTAAGGGGAATGCGGCGATAAAGGGCCCGCGATTACAGACAGACGGGTGACAGAGCGGTCCTGTTGAACCAGGAGCCCCGTTATCGAGGACCAGGGTACAATGGGGGGGGGGGGGGGGCATTGTCAAATTTGTTGTATTTGACAACGTGGCACTTTCACATTAATGAATGTGAATATATGGTTCCAACTACAATGTTGTGTTGTACAGACAGTACGTTGGGATATTCCACATAACACAAATAACGGGATCAGATCATTCACATTGGGCTCAATATCATTCGTAAACAGTCTGTGAGGGTATTTGGCCCTATGTATCCTTAATATTTACACTTAAAGGGCCACTTCACCGGTTGAAACATCAATATGTATTGAAAGTGGGTAATATATGTAGTCAAATAGTATACATTTCCAATTTGGTGCCTTCTTGACCGAGAAAAGGCAGAAAATGACTTTTTACGGCTTGTGGATTGCAGACAACAACTCCCATCATGCACTGCAGTGACTCAGCTCCGCAGGCCACTCCCACTGATGTTGAACTCCGCGGATACATCGCTCATCAATCTACCTTCTAAAGCCTGATTCACTTTCGTCGCTACTCGCTCATCTCTGAGCGACAACTGTCAATGGAATGTGAATGTGTTCTAGCGGAATGTGGCCAGGACAGGTGACGCGAGGACTAGCGATGCAATGTGGGCGGGTACGGAGATAAAATTATTCTAACTTTCTGCGATGCGAGTGAAGCGAGTACCAAGCGAGGACCAACCGGAATGTAGAATAGAGATGATTGACAGTTGACGTCAACAGAGAGTTCCACAGAGAGCTGCGCATTTGCCTGGAAGTAAGACTCACTGGACTCTGTTACTGATAACACACACTGACACAGTCGTCTGCTGTAAAGCTGCTTTCGTATGTTTTTCTCGCATGTTGTTCTAATGTGACGGCGTCGCTAAGTCAGCAGTGAATAAGCAAAGTTAGCATGAACTGCATAGAAGTCCCCCCCACCGGCACTGATCTGCAATAGGTCTGCAGCACGATGGGTAGGCGGCTTTGAAAACGAGGAAACTCGTGCTTGTAGTCTCACTAGAATCCCCTCCAAAACACTTCCTCGTACAAATGACGCAAAAAAACGTCATTTGTACCAGGAAGTGTGCGAGGTAAATACGGATTTCTCCCGTCTCAGGGGAAAATGAGCCAATGTTTCACGACCATTCAAATATGATATCAATATGATATGATATCAAAAACGATGCAACGTTTAATGCAAATGGGTGAAGTGTCAATTTAACAATATTTGCTAAATTACTTGCATTTGCAATAGAGCAGCAGATACACAAAATATGTAACAAGGCCTAGTGGCAAAACAAATCATCTTCTTTCACAGAAATAGCAACAGTCGAGAAGCAGAGGTATATTAATTAGCTTTTACTTTTCCTGAGTGTGCCTGTGCGTCATGTATTTGTGTCACTTTGTGTGTGTATCGGTGTGTGTGTGTGTGCTTCAGCGTCTGTTTGTGTGTCCCAAAGATGCTGTAATCATCAATCGGGGTGGTGCGCTTTTAGACAGCTGTAAAAAAGGCAATTTAACACGAAACAACAATCATGAAAACATAATGGCTGAGAAAATTGCTTCCAGTGTTTCTCTATGTGTGGCAAATCAACCAATAAGAGGCTGGCAAGGCGGAGACGGACGCCAATCAGGCGAAGGGACAGCGCGGCATTATATACAGTACATCACGGACGGGTACTTCGCGCTGAGGGCCCTGCCGGCGGGCTCGCGGGAGCCCGGCATTGACCCCTGACCTCAATCAGACAGGTTCTCCGGGGGCTGTGATTAGCGCTTTGGAGGGCCTCTCTGTGCCATCATAAAGATCTCTCCAGGTGTTGTCGGTGTACACAGCGCGTAGCGTATCACCGCGGCCACTCTTGCAAACATGATTGGATTTCAATAGAGTACGGGGGGGAGAAATGTTTGCGTACGAGCGCTCAGAGTGCCGTTTAATAGGGCCTCTTTGTGGCTCGGGTTGACTAACGTCGCATACACGTTAGTTTTCAACTGGATGAGTGTGATGGAAGTACATGTTGCGGTAGCGACAAAGAGCCGACGCAGGGAAGAAAGATATCATCATGGTATGAATGATCATTTACAGTGTCACAAAGGCAACTGGAATAAAAGTAAATAGCCATATCGATTCACACGGAGACGTATATTTATGTAGAACACAGTATTTATGTATTCTATTTTCTATGCTGGATCCTCATTAGTTTGCAAGGAAATAATAACAGGTATCCCTGCATACCAACACTAAGAGCCAATACAGATCTGAAGAAGTAGGTAACCATTACATCTTTTCTCCATCTCATCCTTTATGCATGAACACATGTATACACATACACAAACACACACACACACACACACACATACTCTTTCAAACACCCACACACACGCTGCGAGCTTGGAGATGAAACACGTGCTCCCCACCACTAAAGTGAACCTCCACTGTTGTGCAGAATGATTACCTGAGCCCTGTCCTGGGAGAGTCAGATCAGAGGAACAGGTCCACTCTGCTGGGGTCTTCCCCAGGTCCATCAGCAGCCTGCAGCACGGCCAGCTGCCCAGGTCTACCCGGCCTCTTTGATGGTAATGCTCCCTGGCAGACCAGCTAAGTAATGTCCGCCTCTCGGAACGGCGCTCATTGCAATGTCGAGACGAGACGATCGCCAGTGTGAAGCCCCCCCACCCCGCGTCGGGGTCCCATTTAAGCGTTGGCGGCGGAAAGGGAAAACCAGAACGGCCATTTACCCATCATGCAACGCGGGTCTAACGTATGACAACATGTGAAGTGTGGGAGTTTGATTGCCTTAATGCTGTTGGAGTAAACACATTATTCCACCATTATCCAGGAATAGAAAGTAGGTTCCACTTACCACCTCCTCCTCCGAGTAGACTGGAGTTTGCTGAAAACAAAGGAAAAAACACCCGTTAGATACTTATTAAGTACAAATGGTCTACAATAGAAATATAAAGTCAGGCGAAAGACAAGGAATAAATAAAAATAATAAATACACAAGCAGAAACTTATTAATAGATAAACAGACGTATCGTGAAAAATATTTGCAGCACGTGCGTATGTGTGTGTGTCCATGCAAGAATGTCCAACAGTATGGTGTTCTCACAAGTTGAAAGTTTAACGCGAATGCATTCTTAATTACTTTGACTATACGAGTTGAAGGGCAACGGTTTGAAATAAACACCTCTAATTTCATTTGAAGCAGTTATTCTTGAGTCAGTAACTGGTGAGTCAGTCACTCTGACCCGGCAGTTTGGATTTCTTGGCAGAGTTCAAGCTCTGTGAAACACGCGGCCCATTAAAAACAAGAACAGTGCGGTTGAGTCTTGGACATTTGCGAGCATACAAAATATGTACGGGTTAAGACGCGGCCCTGGTCGCAGACCTGCTTCAGAGCACAATGAAAGGCCCTGCGCAGTACATGGGAGATCCGGGAGGGGGGGGGAATTAAGTAACGAGGTTCCGAGAGGCAAAGTCACCAGCGTGACAAATAGGATTTTTTATTTTTCCTAAAAAAAACGAGAACAGGACATGCTGTATTTATCTGCACCGGCCCACCAGACAATGATGTCTAAGAAGATGAGATTAAAGCCTGAATTTGCTTTGAATCCATTAATTCATCTGACTTCCTCTCCTTTTTCCAGTTGTAGCTTACTGGGTCAGCATAAAGACCGACGTCAGGGAGCACTCAAAGAAACCTAAGGATAGGATTATCATCAAGAGCCGAGTCAAAAATGTTGTCGGTTGGAGACCAGCTGCTTAAGAACGGGCTTAGAGGACATTCGGATACATCCTGTTGTTCCACCGCGACCCCAGAGCAGACGCGGCACTCTCAGACCGGACTGAAGAGGCCTCAAGGCAGCTGACAGGGCAGAGGAGTGCTGCAGGGGGTCTCTGACCATGCTTCAACAACACAACCACGCCACTAGCAGCCAAAGCTACTTATCCACACTTAATTCCCTGCAGCTTCCCCAATCAGGGGTGCACACTGTGTGTGTGTAGGTGTGTCTGTGTGTGGATGTGGTTAAATGTGTGTGTAGGTGTGTGTGTGTGTGTGAGCCATGCAGCAATTATTCAATGTGTGGTTAAAGGAAAGAGGAAATATACCATGCATATTAAGTGATCGTTCATTCCTTCTGATTTCGCGTTGCCAAAAGGTGCTCCGAGAGACGGCCCACTCTCGTGTCCCATTAGCGGCGCCGCAGCTCTGTTGTCACGGCACGCACCGGCCGCCCCGGAGCGGGCGCCGGCCCCTCAGGACGCCCCGTTTCATCGAGGGCTTTCAGCGCGCAGACAAGGGGCCCCGGCACACACACGCGAGTTCACTCCAGCGCCGTGTTTACACTAGCACCTTTCCAGGTTTCCGCGGGGATGAATGAGTAGTTTTTTTGTGTGTGCCTGGGAGCCGGCGGTTTGCTCAGCACCGCAATCTGTCAGCCGTCTCCGTCGGCAGCGACGCCGCCCGGGGAGGAAGAAACGACCGCCGCCCCGCCTGAAATAGTCTGCTACCTCCCGGTCGGAAGATGCGCCGCTCATTATTTTTAAAAGACGATAAATATGGAAAAAAATTGAAAAAGCACACTCCAGCCCGGAACCCCACGGAGAGACAACATAACCACCACGCTCCTTTCCTGTTTAAGAACGAGTTGACATCACATGTTTAAAAGCAGAGCTAGCCGGGTCTGGGCGTCTGTCAGGGCCCAACGGAGGTCTAG